>MNPL01001175.1:0-23511 GCA_002081605.1 Tropilaelaps mercedesae | reverse complement strand
ATATATATATATATATATATATATATATATATATATAAAACGCTTAAAAAACTTTAAGAATAACTGCTTTAGTATAAATTTCCAGTGGTTGAAGAAAACCCGAGACTTATACTAGAAATGAATGTGCGCGTGGAGGATGAGGATAGCAGAGAAAAAACATCCGAGTGTGTAGTACGCTTTACTCTTCCCGAGGTGTACCCTGACGAACTTCCGGAAATTGAGACTGATAATGAGGCTTTGCAAGAGGCGCTTCAGGAGGGTTAGTTGCTTTTAAAGTCGTATAATCATAGTTTTGCAGGGATTTAGTTTCTAATGGGTGATAGCAGGACGGACGGAATTTCGTAATTAAACAGATGAAAAGCCGACAACTGAAAACTCCCAAATCTAGCCAAGCGTCATTGTGTCTGTGGTTATTTTTGTCCTACCGAGTATTGAAATTTCTCATAGAGGAGCATCACTTCGAATTCAAAAAATAATTAGGGTGGTTTCCCCATAATGACATATGGGATTACTTACCACTAGTAGGTCTAGGTAATGACCTTGTTTATCCATGCCTAAATCAAGAAAACGTTTAGATCAAACGCATTGGATAGTATCTGCTGAAACTACGAAATATTTTTGTTCACGATTCATAGTAAACTAGCAAAAAAATCCGAAAAATATAACTTGAATGTTATCTGGGCTTCAGAAGCGAACACGTGGATCGGTAACGTCATGATATTTACACTGGTGTACTTCGCCCAGGAGTATCTTCGAAAGGAGATGGAAGAGAAAAAACTGAAAATTCTCCACCTTAAAGAATTAGAGGAAGAGGAACTAAAAAAGAAACTAGAAGGTAGTATCAATCTTTGTCAAATTAATTGTGAAGTGGGCGAATACTCGATAAGCGCTTTTAGCATGGTTTGCAGTTTTCGAAAAATGTATTTGCTAATTGCGTAATTTCTAATTGGCTCTGGCTAGAGAAACTTCTTATATCGCTGCGTTAGGAATGTATTTAGGCTTTAGTAAAGTAGCGCGTGCATAAGGACTATCCGCAAACCGTGGAAGATATAAAGATGTCAATTAAGCAAAACATCAGAGAAATTACCACAGTCACCATCCAGAAAGATCCTTGTAATACAAAGCTCCGTTTGCGAAAAATGTCTCCAGCTCAGGAAGATATTTCCAACCTTTACTGTACAATATAGTCCATCCGAGTTATTGTCACTTCATGCATATATATTTGCCTGTTTGGTCGACTATTTCGCATATAAATTTTTTGCTTGTATAAAACCGCAGTTTGTCGTTGTAATATCGGCTTTTTGCACGGACAATAAAAAATTTTGAAATTTCAAGTGGGCAGCTTCTATAAGAAAGAGCTCATCAAGCTAAGTTATAGGATTGTAAAATACTTCTATATAAATTAAAATGATTCGCACTTTCTGTATGTACGTACGTAGGTAATGGTTATCTACGGTGATTGTTAAATGCTTCAAAGTATGCTTTATTAAATTTTAGTTTTTTAAGTTTTGTATCGAATCTAACGTTTCGTTCTTTAAAGGTACGAAGGTAACAGTGGAATCTTTTATACTCTGGAAAGAGCAGTTCGATGCAGAAATGGCAACTGTAAATCCCACGGACGATCCCGCTAAGGGCCGGTTGACGGGAAAGCAAATGTTTTTAAAAGATAAGGCGTTGGTTGAAAGTGACCTCAAATTTGAAGGTCTTGGAAGTGATGTAGATGTAGACGAATCTCTATTTCAGGAAGATGAGCTAGCTGACCTAGACGATTCTTAATTTTATTGAGCCGCACAAATAGAAGAAACAAAATACAGATCACATTTGTATGCATTACTGTTGATATTTTGGATGAAAATATGTTATAGCTACAGGGCTACAACGTCATTGATTTTGTGTTATATATGAGGCCGCCTGAGAAAATAAATGTCATGGTTAGATATTTTATAATCATATTTGTGAGAAAAGACAAAATTATTATGACAATCAATAAAATTATATAAATAGACATTTTACTGCATTTGGGATGAAATAAAGTTTTGTTTAACAACTAAACGTATACATTAAACGTATACGTTTTTGTTTAACAATTAAACGTATCAACGTATGCAATCATATTTATGATTTCATATGTTAAGTTAGTGCTTTTGATGGTGCTGCTTAACACGATTCATGTATTTGTAGAGTACGCGATTGATAGCACGATGCAATGACGAAGGGGAATATACTAAACTAGCCGGAGCACAGCCTCTTGTTAAAAGTTTTTAAAGGAATCTAAATATAGCACTCCGAATGGCATTCCTTCCGTATTCTGCAAGATTAGAAAGTATTGACTTTCGAAACAGCTTAGAATAACTCTGAATAAGTCATACCAGAGGAGCTGTCCTTGATTGGTTTAGGGTCGTAAGGAAGGAAATCGTTTGTTCCGAATTAATGCCCTAATTAATATCATACGATGCCCTCACCCCCACCAATAAGCGTTCACTGAGACAAAATTCACAGAGACATAGCCTATACGGATGTACGGTACAATACTGGGCGCTATCTCAAGAGTACCGAGTAACGTTTGACCTTATATGGTTTTGTTTTTTCTGGTTTCTTAGCCCCTGAAATCAAGATCAGATTTGAATTTCATGTTGACTGCATTCTAATCATACCATTCAGTCGACCTATCGTGTGATTAGTTTAATGATCGTGTTCCGCTGTGAAAAAACCTCAGATTTAACACCAACATTTCCAAGGGCTTTGTAATCCTTTCATTTTTGTAATGTTGTGTGGTAGAAAAACTGTGGTCAAGAAGGTGCATAGATCCTATAGAACGTGTGCATACGCGATTTATTTGTAGAGTTGCGTTTCAGTGTGCAATCGATAGAGCTAGGTCGAGTACCTATATAGGAACTGCACACTAAGACTAACTGTAGCATGTTTAAGAGAACAGTACGCTCCTATGATTTACTCAATTTTGTGATAATTAGAGATAACTCAGTCTGAAGCTGATAAGCTTCTGCAGCACTAAAGGCTGCAAGAATGGAACCTATAATCATATTTTGTATGCCCATGAGCTTCTTCATTAGCGCTATGGAATGCCGGCCGATGAATTATATAGATGCAGCCATGCCTGTGTTGTCAAGTATTGCTCTATATTGTAATATTTTTTAAGTCATCTCTTAGTTTGAATAAAAGTACTGTCGTGAAGTTTTTATAAAACTAAAACGGCAGAATAATGGTGTGATAATAGCTTTACAAACGTTGGCAATTTATGGCTC
Organism: Tropilaelaps mercedesae; assembly: GCA_002081605.1. Taxonomy (NCBI): domain Eukaryota; kingdom Metazoa; phylum Arthropoda; class Arachnida; order Mesostigmata; family Laelapidae; genus Tropilaelaps; species Tropilaelaps mercedesae. The sequence continues at coordinate 20,248 of MNPL01001175.1, read as the reverse complement.
TCTTTGAGTGAAAATGAAGAGTTCGAATCGATTTGATTAGATATTGTTACCGCTGTTAAGTACATTGGCGCCACACTCATTAAGAACAAAATTAACGATTATTTTCTCTTAACTCTTTTATAAAATTATTGTAGATATAATATAACATTTTTTCTTTTAGTGGCGTATAGTTAAGATGTTATGACCGTTCAAAGGCCAGCCACCCGAATGGTGAACATATCTAATTCTTCGTCCTACTGACCACAAATATACGCGTGATTTCAAAATACTTTTCTTCCGTTCTCTTTGATAACAAGAGTTTCAAGCTTTTAGTTCATTTGCACATCAGCTTGAATACAGGTAATCCTGAAATTTCCAAGTGGATGTCAGAAACAATTTGCTGAAAGGCCACAGAGAAATTGGTTATTGCCTTAGGTTTAATTTTACTAAAGCTATGTGTTTAATCTATTAAACGCTCAGACATGACTATTTTTCCCGTTCTCAGGGCATTGCATTTTAATTTAGATTTAAATAAATTACTTCCAAACTCTATTGACTCAAAAAATGCAAGTGTAACTAACTAAAATTCCGATGCATTGTATGTTATAACCGGGCGCAGAAGATGCGCGCTGAAAGAAGCTGACCTTTGTTTCTTTATATTACCAGATGTACTATAGATGTACTCCAAAGATGATATTTTAACAATAATGATTTGATTTCATCTAACGTATAGAACGTATAATAACAAATATAATAAGGCAATTTGGTCATAGACAACAAGCTGCATGTCGGGCCAGAATCGATGCAATTAAATTTGTGTTTTTTCGTGTTACCCAAAAACTAGCAACTTTGTGCCACCTGATCATCCATAAAGGCGTTCATATTCAATGATCACAGAAAAACACCCTTTAATCAGATTACTTCTCAACAGGATTCAAAAAATGCAACGCAGGTAGGCTGCGGGAACAAAAAGCGCGGGATTTATCTGGAATCATCTACGGTGTGGCACATGATACCAACGTGGAAGCTGCAAAATATAATAGTCTAATAAGGGTGGGCTCAAGTGAAATTAATCTCAAATTTTGTTTTAAATGCAATTTGATGGCTACATCACTCGATTTATTTTAGAACAACAATGTTTTAATATCGACGATTTAGTACCTAACGTTTTTCGAGCTTTAGGCCATTTTCCCTTGAAACTGAGTATCTCAGTTCCCGTATTAATGATGAGGGCGGATTTATTATATTCTTAATCATTCCAAATGCCATTCAATTCAAGCATATCCAGGGAAATCGATTTATTCAGAGAACCAATAAACTGCGTTTGAACATTGGTTGAAATAGAAAGACCAATGAATTATGTGCTGTTGTATAATTTTTATCGGACATTGATATCGGACCTGCATTGATTACATCTCGAGGAGAGGCCGTGGGAAGGTATGGTTATCCGCCACAATAAATTTTTAAATTTAGACCCTGTAATCGTCATGCAAAGTCGAAAACCTGCAGTTTCTGCCGTTGTTAGGTGCCATGACAAACGTTTAGTTGATGTTTCTGTAAAGAGTATTTAAAATCTGGGCTGACACAAGCGACAACGCTGTTGATGTCGGTTGACTATCCAAGGAGTTTAATAATTGAAGGCACTGCTAATGTCTCTGTTTTACCGCAATCGAGACCAAAGGCTTAGCAAGTCGTCCAAATAGGTTTGAATTCTCGGCTGATCTTCATCGTTTACGGCGTAATGCCAATAAACTGCGGAAGTGGTACCAAAATTTTCGTTTGTACCAATCCAAGTCTGCTCATCACGTAAGGCTCCAACGGTGCAGGAAAGCCATGGGTCTTGCTAGGAATTCGTTGTATGAACGGAGATTTAAGCATCTGCAGGTGGGTACTTCCACTATATTGAAGCTTGTTGGTGAGTCCTCTGGTAGCATAAGATTCTGAACTAAACTTCCTTCAGTGCTAATTCTGGATTCAGGAAAACAACTGAGGCCCCGTAAGATATTGCCGATGGCTTCCCTCGATATTCATGATATCAGATGTTGTTGGTTGACCGCCTTTCTAAGTTGTTGGAAAATAACTTTTGGGAAATATCTTAAAACTGTTGGGTGCTTTTCACCTAACTAATTTATCCTATTTTACCTAATTATTCCACCTAATAATTTAATAACTGTCGAATTCGAATAGATAGAAATGAACATAGAAATATCTCAAGGTTTGGTCTTAGGATTATTCATAGCATTTACGAATTTCATTTTGCTAATAATTTCAAAAGGCATTTAGCTGCTTTTTGTATTAGAGCTAGGTACACAGCACGGAAATTAATGTAGTAACAGCACACGTGCAGAAATCAGTGAGACACTTAAAGCCTTTGGTCTTATGGTAAATGCCAGTAAGACTGAATTTGTACGTTTCAGAACACCACCCAACTACTGATATACGATAAATCATTGGAGGTTGTCAGAAGCTGTTAGGTGTCTGGATCTGAGCCTTTAATAAAAGGAGACAATAAGCATATTTGTAGACGCAGACGCCAAAAGCGACGTTATTGCGCTTTTGAGGCGGCTTAAAGAAATCGGTGCTTTAATTGAAGGTCTTCTGCTGTTTAGGGTTTATAAAGTACTATTCCTTTCGGTTCCATATTACACACTGCTGTCCCGCAATAAGTTACATTGTATTTAAGAAAAAAGTATTCACACGTGTTTTGCTTAAGATCGAATAACCTATTGAATGCTCTAGGCATTGGAGTCACATTCTATGACAAAAATTAAAATTGGTATCCATACATCGGGATGAGCTATAGTAAATCTAATGCCACCATTAGATGTACCGTTAAAATGTATTCTAACATGTTATTCTACAATCGATTTCAAAAAAAGCACGAAAAAAGATTTGCAGTAATACTCGCTTGAACGAAACACGCTCGGAGACTCCTTACATATCGCAACAAAATTGTAAGTACATTTTTGAATTCAAGCGGATCTATCAAATGAGGGATGTTTCGAATCCACCCTTATTGGGAAAAATCGGTATTCAGCATTACAGCGTTCTTCTCAACCGTTCTTCTATGATGTAGTTCGCACGAGAAACTGTTTAACAATTAAAAAAAAAACTGGAAGAAACAATGAACGTACTCATATTTAAAGGCATTTTCCGGCATTGAGGTCTGCTGTGTGCTCGGCTAATGACGCGTATGTGCATGATCAAATGAGACAGGGATATGTAGCGGGATTATACCAAGTATCAAAAAGATATGGAGAAGTCTGCCCAGTATTCAACAGCAAAAAATATAAGTTCGATTCCCAAGAGGTGAAATACTTGTCAATAACTAAGATATGAAATACGTGGGCCGATTCATGGAGAAGTTGAATGAAAAGCTGAGAGAAGAAGCTGACGGAGAAATTGAATGAAAAGCTGAGGGAGAAGTTGATGAAGCTGCTGAAAGAAGATTCCACGTAAACAGAAAAGCACCAACAACGTGTATTCGGGCCTCTTAAGAAAACTTTGAAAAAGTCTTTGTAGCACAATTCCTTAGCCTGTTACTACTGCCTTTTTGTTGATGGAACCCAGTTCGGCGTAGCAGTGCCCCTGAAGATGAACACCCGGTGCATTCTCTAGATCATTCACGACAACATAGATGGGCAATGTGCAGATTGAGTTGAAAAACTAGCTATCATTTGCGACTGCAGAAGACTTTTTTTTATCATTTTTCATTTTATGGCAGACCAAACGTGTACATTAAAATGGACAATCGTCAAATCGAGGCCACTAGGATCCGTCACGGCTATAACAGATGCGAATTACGTTACAGCGTTAGGACCTGATGACAATGATCAATATTAATGAATTTGAAAGGCTAGTTAGCGGAACCCTCAAAACGAAACCTTGAAAGGACTCCCAACTTTGCATTCGGGTAGGGTTGGGTAGCTTATTGAAAACTACAGGCGCAGAAGCGCCTCACCAGACAAATACTTAGCAGCCTTAAAAGACTAAATACAGAAGGGCTGCCTGAACAATGAAGGAGACATCCAAGCAGATTATCACAAGTATTGGCCGTTTTGTAATGGGTTACACACCAAACAAAATCGAGTGCTAAGATCTGGCAAGATCATTACCCCTAGAATGAATTCGATCGACAAAAGTTGAATAATATTCGTCGATCTTACGCAGCGTCCACGAAAATTAAGTTCAAGGCAAGGAATAATGTTTATTGGTGTGGCGTAAACGTCTACTTTGAATGACTCATTGTTTAGTGCGATACGTGCCAGAAAAATCGGAGCAGTATATTCAAAAAGCGCTTTTTTGCAGCTGTCGTAAGACGGGGTTCCTTGTAGTTCTTCGCAATGCAAGAGGTGGCACTTATCACGGCTCCAAACTCGCAGGTAATCTTCAGTGCAGCGTGAGCCAAGTTTTTAATATCGTTGGCAGCATGTAACTGTTTTGATTGTAACTCTTTTCCGGATGGCGAAAGCGGTTCGACCCGAAAAAACTGCCTGCACCAGCTAACTGCCTAGCCTAGTCTCTACACTAGTACAATATCTGTTCTCCACACTAATGTGAATTTGTTTAGTCAAGCGGATCCCTCATCGCTTCTCTTTGATTTAGAGTTTCAGAGAGAAAGAATGCCACCTTTTGTTCCGTTCCTTGATTAGAATCGTAAGATCCGTGCTGGGGGAAACACGGCAGTTCGTAATTTTGACCTTGCACGAGCCCAAGTCAATCCCAAGGCCGAGCTTTTGATATAGAAATGCAAGTATTTTTCTCACCCTTCGCCATTCGCCATGTAGCATGCGACGTCCTTTCTCGGCAACCGGCCAGCTTATCTAGAAATTGCCTAATCAGCGACCAGACGACACGAGGTGAGGGATGTTCTAAAGACAACTCGTAGCAACGATGGTTCTCGTGCTGCTCTAATCGTTGCTTTTGTCGCCAAAATAGCCTAGCTTATTAGATCCCGCATAGTGTTTTCATGGCTGTCCTCGAAGCTGCGCCTATGCGCTCTGGCAAACTGCTTCGTCCCCCTTATTTCCACTCCGTTGGGATAGATGGACACAAAATACTGAGCAGCATTTTCTTATGGCCTTGAATATAGCGCAAATGTACATGATGTAAACCTTGCATATCTAGTTTAATATACCAGAATCCCAGAATTTCTGGTCTATCAAGAGCTGTAGACTTTAAAACAACTTTGTACAACAAACAATGCTAATCTCTCGAAGTATGACTCTACTTGATTAAGTAAATTTTGTTGGTAAAGTGTTGAGAATTAAAGAACTGCTACAATACCCTTATTAAATTCGTAAGAAACTATGGAATACCCTGAAAACGGCATCTGTACGGAATACATATTAAGATCTCCATAAAAAAGTGGTAACAAATAATAACAGTACTTAAATTTCTAGAAGACGATTACGTTTTACCAAATATGTGAAGGAACGAGTTTTGTTTAACATTTCAAGCATTTGTAAATATTTGTTACAATCTCACAAAAGGATTAGAATCGAGATTTCCTAATACGGGTGATTGCAGTGAATTTACACATTGCTTAATATCCAAAATTGGCGGTATGTCACGTTTGTGTCTTTGGTAAGTGTAAACGCTTAGCGAATTTATTGAAAATTAGGCACTGTGGCTACCTCTGAAAGTACCAGCTGTCATTTTAGTATTTCTCTTTAGAAATAGAGACGTTGGACTCCACTAAATAAAGGATTATGCTTTCAGGCGAGAAAGAACGTAAACCTCATGGCAATACCAAATGGATTTCGCCGTTATCTAATGACGGCTATTACAACAAACATAACATTGTATTAGAAAATGCACGCCCTTATATTCGAATTTTCGGTAGAAATTCGTCGGTAAATGACGCAGCAATTGAAAGCACATTTCAATGGCAACGAAATATCTCATCACAAAGTTATAATAATGCAGTAAATTGGAGAAAATAAGGTTCCCATTGTCCCCTAATGTCCTAACATAAATCGCTGTTATTTTGATCTTACGCAGAGATTGACAGCAAGAATTGCATATAAGTATTACCCCATTGGTAACAGTACATATGAAAGCATCGATTGTAGTTTTATCAAAAGTGGTGCTATGTACGCCACTGTTGGTAGCGCATATGGCATCTGTACTCAAAAACTTCCTAACAACTGGCTGCGGTGTGTCGATTACATAGAAAAGCACCTTTAAAACATGTGTATAAATGTATTTTTAACTGCTCTAGTTCAACTCTTACAATAGGTTAAAGACCGGCCAATCTCGTGGGGTCACCCTAATACAAAACACACAGTTTTATTAAAAACATTAGTGATTGTCCTTCCATAAATGCTCATATAGTTGTCAATTATGATGAGCTATTTCGTTCGATAGAAGTTATGTACTCCAGGTCGAGTGATCACCTATTGTTTAGTAACATATGAACAAAATAGTGATCGTAATAGCTCATTACAAAATGCAATAAACATCGCTAAGGTTCCCCTTTTTTTAACAAATTTACACTGCTCTTTTATTGAATCGTTTTCATTAATCCTTTTTACCCTTTCTTTCTGCAAGCTATACAATATAAACAGGAGAATAATAAAAGCTTGCGTTTTATTCCGAGCTGTGCATATTTAGTTCGCACGTATCGTTGCTTGCGATTCATGCAACATTTGTGTTATGTACACATAGAATGAAAGGAGCTGGCAGCCAAGACTGAAAGCAAACAGCAACATTTAGCATCATATTTTCATGATTTTGAAGGCCGCCATCATTTTATCATGTCCTCGATTTCGTCGTATTTCGACCAAGAGACCTGAAATAGCCAAATCAACAAAGAAGTTAATATTTCTTAGCATTTACTTGAAAATCGTATATCTAAGATTTTTTCTCTAGGAAACAAACCAGTTATACACTCTAGTTTCGTATCATGTCTTGCATGGGAGGTACAGCGCTAGTTATCTTAAAATTGCAGTTTTTTTAATTATGCTTAAAAGCAACATGCTTGCAGGTTGGGACACGCGTTATATTTTCCATTTGTCGGCGAGCTATTGCTTCCACAACATGCGTGAGTCTGTGTCGAGTAACATATAACATATAACTTGACGTAACATATAAATGGCAAACAATGGCAAATACAATTGCTCAAATAGCACAGTGACAGGGCGCAAGCTCCCTACGGCACTCTCGAAATGACAGAAGAGTGGTTCACTGAATTGTGAACGATACAAACTATGGTGTATACACATTAACCAGCTGAGAATGTTAACATGTATACAGCAACCACATGAAAATTCCTTCCCTGCGGCACAAAAAGTAATTTCATAACAACAGTCTCCGGTATGCTTGAGTCAGATACATATATACTCAGATACCACGAATATTTTAGAATATCACAGGTAATACGTAAAACGTTAAAGGATAGCTTTCAGTGTTTTTTTTAGCTCTTTATGTACGTAACGGAAATCAACTATCTGTTTGAACAAACTAGGTACTGAGTCGTCATCATACGACTTTTCAAAAACATCGAATATATCCATTCACTCGTATAAACACACATTTTTTCAAGAGACAACTCAACTGCATGATATACTGCGTGATTTTTATGACATTTTGCCCCACATATATTACTGGCATAGTCATTATATGGTGCGCGGAAATCTCTTGTCGCACACCTACTATGGCATTACCCATGTGCTGCGAAACGTGTCACTATTGTTCTATTAGTTATGTACCCATTCCATGCATCATTAGTTATGCCCGTGTATGACAAAGCCTTCAGTCACGGCCTTTTCTCCTCTCGTTTGCTAATAATTTCTTGTGTGCGGGTGTCGCAGTTAAGCCAGATCGGCACTTGACGTTATCTACGAATAACGATTTGCCACCTGCAATCCCCACAAGCCTATTTTGTACCGTGTGATGTAGGCCCGCTTCATGAGTGCTATGCTGACTTCACTCTATTCAGTTTTTGAAGTTGTTTTGCAGATACATGTTTCTAAATAATTCGGACTCCGAAAGAAACAATGGGCACAATATTTGTCCCCAGAAAGACCAGCGTCGGTTTCAAAAATAGCCATAACGTCACCATGCGTCTCAACGACCACTCGCCATGTCCATGATTTGTTCTGTGAAGGAACGTCCGTTGATGAGCAGAATCAAGCCAAGGAACTTAAAACTGGTGGTAAACTGATTAGGTGCTACCAGTACTCAGACCCATTATAAATAAAGCTGAAAAAAACGATTAAAAAGCGAACAGAGAATCCAATAGATTCTTCACGTTTTATGTGTCATTACAAAAAGCACCCACCCTTGTACAACTACCCGATTTACTTTCACCAAAGCAAATAAATGACTATCAGGTTATCTCAGCGTCACAAACAATTGAAATTGCGGCTTGAGGCCATCATAGATTGTCCCAATGTAGTACTAACAAGCCTGAAATGAATGCAAAAAGATTCAATTGACTGTGTTGAGGGGAAGAATATTGACTCGCCTGACAGAGCTTTTGATGGCCACTGTATAAAAATCAACGCAGGTCAGGCTTTTCGGAGTAACACTAGGTAATAAATTGAGACAGGCGACCTATGTGAATGACCTTATATGCCAGCTAGCCAGCATTACGCAACTCGCTACACAAAAAAATACGCGAAGACCCTCGTCTCATCGTGTGCCTTACCATGTAGTTGGCGCATAAGATCCTTTGTATGGGCGATTACGAATGGGAGTTACGCACGAAATTCGTTGATCATCCTTAGGTCCTAATTTTGTTTTTTATTTTGCTTTTAGACTTGTAAAGTTATATTAATTATATGGCCATTTTTTAAGAAAACCTATGAATGAACTTCTTGTTCATTTCCATAGTTTTTTTGTTTTCATTCAAGACATTGGGCTCAACTTGTAGTTCTTACCTGACTCGCGCGTAACCACCTTTTTGAATTTGAAATGCAAGAAAGCGGACCCATTCCTGCTGGATATGTTCGCTTTCAGCACGGCACAGCAAATCTCGTGCCTGACATTTCGATGGCACAGAGCGAACCTATTTAATAAACATTGACAGTTGGCGATATTTATTTAATACACATTATTCTGAATATGTATTTTTATACAAGAATGCTTTTAAGAAAAGGTAAATCGAACATATACTGCGAAAACATCTAGTGATCTATTGAGCGATAGACGTACCTCGGTATCTATAAATCTAGCGCAACCCAGCGATGTGATAGGATTTTTGATCAAGTTTGGATAGGAGATAGAACTCAAGGTCAACAAAATGAGCTGAGGATGGTTAGATCCTTTTATTTGGACCATTTGGCCAATATTTTTATTGCTGAATGCGTGTCTGGGCTCATAAAGACCAACATTAATACAACTAGTCATTGGTATAACATTTTAAGCAATTGGACCTATTGGGTTGATTCTTGGGTAGGTTTAAATAAATACTAATAAAAGAGGTGTATATGGGATGGTCCGAGTTTTTTATTCAATTGAGTCGTCGACTGTTTCATATTTAGGTGAGCGAAAACGACCGTCCTAGACTAGAATTGTCCATGAATATTAAGGCGCCAAGTCGATGTCAGTTTTATATATGTATATATATATGTGTGTATGTGTGTAATAATGTACATATATTTTACGGGGCAATCTCTACGAAGGTTGTTCATTAAAGCAATTTATAGAAAACTTGTAAACAGAGAAGAAGAGGAAAAAAATAAAAAAGATGCTAAATATGACTGAAGTGGCTCTCTTTCTGTGGTAAGCTTTTTCTAAATGCCACATTAAAGACAGATTTTGTTTAGGAATTCGGCATCCAAGAACACTGAATAACTCCGAATGAAATTACCTTACAGGGTAGAAGATGGTTAATTGCGGCACCCTCCTTGTTACTTTCTTCTTTGTCCTTGAGTTCGTCTTTAATATGTTCTTTGTGAATTTTAACACGGCAGAGGCGGCACTCGAGAGCCGGCGTTATCGACCACAAATTCTTCTGGCAAATGTCGCATGCAGTTGGAATGTAGAACGTAATCGGGACCATTTGATGTAAGCGATAATCAGTCACCGACTGCGACAACTGTAACAAGCGTGACAGTATTAAAAAACACAAGAAAGTACCTCGCGAACAAAGCTAGCTATTATCAAATGTTAGGTCAATTAGGTACGTTTAATGTGACTAAAATGAAAATAGAAATATCTTGCATCAACACTGTTTTTTGCGAGAACTCTTTATTGTCGTTGTAGGGCGATGACAGTTTTGTTGTGGCCTCTGCCTATTGTTGTAACTACGGGTACCCACCATGTATATTAACTATCCCATGCGAAGGTAAACACACATCTAAAGAAGGATCTAGTATGATTACATGGTCGAGCTATTTGTTCCACACCTCATATTTTACCTGCTAACACTCAGACTTCTTTCTCTGTCACAGTGATCCGATTTTTGGATTTCTTTTACATTTTTATTGAATAGGTAAGAATGGAATGCACTACCAAGATGAGGATATTCTATGAAGCAGACGCGAGAATTTCATTCAGTTTTTTTTCCATTGAGATCAGTGTGCGACTGAGTGAGTTTCCCCGTACACGTATACTTCTATATTATTTTAAATACTGACTTGAAACTATTAATATTAAAATGAGTTATAATCGGTGCAACATTTATGCTAAACAAATGGCGTTTCTGCGTCAGTCTTTCAACAAAAAAAATGAAAAGGTTTTAACCACGAGTAATTTCATAAATATTTAGTTTTTTGGCACTTTTGCACATATTCACAAATAAAATATAACTTTCTCAAAAATGATATACTATCTATATTTCCATAGCTTTATCGGGGCATAATGAGAAATTCCCTTCTTTTTGCAAATTCGTGGATAAGCTCCTATTGTAAGTATAGTTGTGCTCTTCCATTTTGTATGAGATTTGCTTTGTTTTTCATTTGACGTGCAACATTGAGTTAAAGCATTATCTTTCTTTTCCTGTTGAGGTTCTTACTCAGTCCCATATCGAAGCCAACAACTCAATACACATTGCTAACAACCAAAGCCGTAATGTTTCAACATAAGTCTCTACTATTTTGATGTTTGACATCTTTTGGTTGCTTCATGAACGCGGCAAACGACACAAAATTACATTTAGGCGTCATTTCAATGTTTATCTGCCTACTAAAAATTCCTACTATTGTGGACAAAGATGGAACTATATATATATTTCTAAATTTTTTAATCTCAATTAGACTACATTTATGTATATCACAAAAAACCAATAGCCATTGACGTTTTCATCATCTACATATGTATATATATATATATATATAGATGGTAAAGTTATCCGCACATGCAAATACTTTCTTGGGTACCACTTTTAAGTGGGCTAAGATATTTCAGCAAGGAAGTACCTGCGAATAGTACCTGCAGAAAAATATTTTTAATTCACTATTCGCATAGTAATCGCTTTTGTATGATGGGAGCATTATCGTGGATTGAAGGAATTGTCATTTAAGCAGAGCTCCGTTTTTAGACATTATTATAACTTGTTATAGATTTCCATTCAGCGTCAAAAAGGATATTGAATGCCTTAGAAAAAAATAGTATTCAAGTCAATTCTTTTTAGATAGCTATATTTCATATTTAGAACGTTTATTGCTTTTGACAGATCAATATAGAAGTGAACTCTCAATACTTTGCGTCATCACTTTGAATAGATTTGAGTAAATTTTCGAGTTTACCTCTGCCTCCTTGCGATTTTCTCTCTCATCAGCGTATAATAGCTGGAAGATCTTTGGGATATCTCCAGAATTAGCACGAATAACATCTCCTTGTGTCACGGGTCGCACATGAAATAAACGGCTGATGTCCAAAGATAAAGTGGGCTCTGCTGTACTTTGGTCGTGTTCATGATTGAAGAAGTGAACTTTCTGGTTCATTACCACGACGTACTGCCGCTTCCAACCATAACGCTTGATGTTTTGCTTATTCGGAACGGACAGCCAACCTTCCTTACGAGCTGAAACCAACAGTCCGTAAAAAATAAATGAGTGATTTAGAATGGTGTATATTCGGCTTTGTTAGTCGGAAGCAGAGTTTGTTGTCCAATCTCACAATAAAATTGGCATATAATCCTACCGTATAGTAGAACTTTGTCCAAGAATATATTATAAACCGCATGTCAATAGTTTATGATAATGCAGATTATTTCATAACAAAAGTTACATTTTCATTGGTTGACAACAATTTTATGTTACATTTTCTCACATTCTTATTGTCATATTTATAATATAGCAAAATAACTACACTAAAACTTGAAAACGACACTTATATTTTTGGTGCATTCGAAGTTTAGGGTCCATTAGGCTTTCATTTTTTGAACTAGGTGCTTTGCAATGGAAAAGAAATCCGTCCCTCTGAGAGCTAATATGTATGTTATCTTTTTTCTTAGTTTGGCGGTTTGAAAAGGCTTACGCACACGTATCATTGGCGACCAACAGTGGCTTCTGTGAGACTCACAAACCTACTAAATCTCTATGTGACTGACACTGCTTCCAGATACATAATCGTCGAAAAGTATTTTCGGGGTATTCATTGGAAAATGTTTAATCTTCTAGTACATCCTGGAAGTCATCGTCATCCAACGTGATAACGAGTTTAAATACGAGCACCTTCCCTCGCAACAAGAGAGGCTCACGACGGACACCTTTACGTTTCCCTATACTTTGTTCACACGCCATACGAGCGATAAAATAAGGACACAGGCAAGGTGAGGTATGCTATCCCGGGCCACAGGCTTCATGTTGAAAGCTGTAGCAATATTACAAACGTATTTGAACATCCATGATGTTGTCGTCAATGCACAGACAACAACCATTAAGTTCCGTCTGAGTTGCGACCTTTGGGAAGTTGTTTGGCGACGAGCAATCGGCTGAGCCTAGGCACGAACGCCATTTAACGTGTGGGACATTTCCCTACGTTGGGGTAAAATACTCCAGCGAAGGTACCAATTCTACTGACTAACTCGTCCATCCTGATCTAAGACCTAAGAACACGGTGAAAATTATTTGGCCGTATCTTAGAAAGTTACAGGATTGAAGGATGAAGAAGGCAGCTTTCCTAAAATGTGTCCAAGCGTGTTGCAGTCGCTGCGAACTATCTGCAACACATGCCACTTTCAGACATATCCCAACGAGTTCCTCTGCACACTCTCCTAATTTACTATTACTATTGCTATCAGCATTATTGCGCTCCATTTATGGTCAGTAAAATTATTTTTCTTAATTCTAAAGCTCATATTACTAACTAAATTACTACTTCCCGTCACAGAATCGTATCAATTGCAAGCCGACAATATCCTAAACTAAAGAAACATACATCAGCTGCCAAAGCTTGAGTTCATGACTATGACCTTGTGGAGTCAGTGTTGTACAATTGAATCCGATTTTGAGAAAGCATATGCAATGGAATTACACAGAATGCCGCTTGTCGGTGGTACTCGGTTTTCAATGGGTGACGTTTACTAAGGGGGAAATTTTGTCTATCATAATTGAAAGTATTATGAAACCAAATATGTGTTTGTTATGAATTGTGCATGTGACAACGTGTTGCTCAATTTTTATAAATTTAGTGAGAGGAACTATTTGCTGAGTTAGGAGACTTTTTCAATTAAAGTTAAGGGTCGACAAATTTATTTTATATTAGGGGTTAAGGGTAAGAAACTGCATCAAAGCATTAATCCCAAATTTGCAGGATTTACGGATAAGCATTTGTACCATTTACACAACCGTAGGGATTCGTGAGTAAACTTTTGCCTTTAAGGCTGATCTATAATATTAGCAGTAAACATGTCGACGTAATTATAGAGCAAAAAATTAAGCTAGTTTCCAAGGCTGCCTTCAAACATGTGTCAAGCGTCAATCAATCATCTGCATCAATTAGTAGTTTTTAGCACTATATTTTTCTTAATATCAATTTCATAACAGAAATAATATATGCCAAACGAACCTGTAAAGTGACGGAAGTTTGTTAAAGCTTCATTACCCTTTACAAATTATCACATTAAATACCTATTAGCTGATTTTGGTCAAATGAGATCATTTCATACCAAGCTCTTCATCATTCAGAAGATCTGTCAGACTACTAAGACTACCGGGATTCTGCAAATTTGCCCGATTTTCCAACTGCCTGCGTAAATCATCCAATTCACGATCTTTTTGTTCGGCCATTTCCTTTACAGCTTTGATCGCTTTCTCTTCCCGTTCTCGATTGACCTCCATGTCGAACTTCATCTGTTCGTACTGCGCGGTCTACAAAAACACGTTACTATACTGTGTTAGAACGGAAATGGACTGCAGAAGTTGTCAAATATCAAAAGATCTGCGAAACAAATATATCAAAAAGTGTCCGCAGGTTTATACATATTATTACATACATACATACATACATACATTAATATTATACATATACATAGTATTAAATCCGCACTTATGTATAAGTACTAAATCCATCTACGTCAACGCTACATAAATTGAATTATTTCAATAGTATTATTGCAATATAATTTATTTTACTGTGGTTGGAGATGGTACTGACTTGAAACGAAATGTCATGAAATTTTCATGTCACCATCCTAAGCAACACAAGCACACTAAAAATAAAAAAATTATTTTTAAAAATTATTTGAAGGCTTTTTTGTTTGTTTTTTTTCTTTCAACCACGTGAAAGTTACACCATACAATGTGCTAAGGTTAAGTGAAGGGATAACTGCTTTTGTTTAATGTGATCGTCTCATACTACAGGCTCATCAAGCCGCCATTTGTTTTGAGGTGTCAGCCATTTGAAGACTACACGATACGCTCAATTTCTGAATTGTTCATATTTGTAATCGTTTTTATCCTTGGATTAAGCATAAGAAGGTGTGCACATAAAGTATTTTATGAAAATCTTCAGCAAAGTTTAAGGAGAACAATTATTAAATATTATCGTGGCGTGCAACAAAGGTTAGCGATATACCACGTTTATTCAATTTGTGCCAGTTGTTTTTTTTACAAAACTTTACTGCATGTATTCATGGCGCGGCTTATTTGCCTTGTCGTTCCGGGAATTGGCACAAGGTCTAAAATTGCAAAGTTTGCAAATGGCTGACGATACGCATGGCAGAGAAAGAGTATTTATTTCACCTAATGGTTTTTACTCACCAATGAATGGAATCGAGCCTTGAGTGTGGTGAGGTCTTGCTCGAGTTGACGGCATTCTTTTTCCTTTTTGCGGTACTCGACGCTACGCGTGCTTCCTCCTCCACCGCTGCCGCCACCTTTTATAGGCTGATTGGCGGCCGCGGTCTTGCGATTCATCACCTCCGCTAGTTTATTGACCGCTTGTTGTGTGAGTACCTTCTCCTTAGCTAGTTTTTGCTGCAACGCTTCGATTTCATTTTCTAGCTTTTTGTTGTAAGTTTCACCCTCAACTTTGCTACCACACTCGACCAAATAGTTAACAGCCTTAGCCGTAACCTTGTTGTTATTATAGGTTTTGCCATTAGTACTGGTCGAAGTACTAACATTATTGTTATTGGTGTTGCCACTGCCATTTATATGATTGTTGTTGATATTATTAAAAGATGTGATGGTTGAACTTTTCTCAAGCTTGTTCTGCAGTTCCTTTTTCTCCTCAGTTGTCCGTTCAAGTTTCTCGAGGGACTCCTTCAACTGTCTCTGCAGAGTCTCCCTTTCTGCTTGCAGTTTGCACTTTTCTACTTCGCGGTCTAGCTTTTCTTCCTCCTGAGCAGAGTGTTCATCAATTAATCGATTTTTTTCTTTTTCGAGCTGGTTCAAGCGGACATGGAATTGTTCTATCTCACGAACCTTTTCTTCTTCAAAATCTTGAAGAGCTCTGGTTTTTATCTCCAAGTCTTCTCGCAAATCCTCACACTCCTTTTTATAAATTACCTGCAAATTTTGATAGAAAATAAAAGTGATGTATCCAAAATGTAATTTAATATGTTCCAAATTTGACGCCTGGCTTCAAAATTGTAGCGAAAACATTTTATGCCTTCGACGACAAACCTTGGTTAATGTCAAACACTGAGTATATATTGAGAGGGTACGATACCCAAAACAAAACTTGTGCGATCATTCCTTTAACTATTTATAAAATAAAGACATTGTTATTACAATGCAAATTATAGCATTGCCAATCGTAAAATGTTTTTGGAATATAAAAAGTTGTGAATTTATTGTGACAAAGCGAACTTGATAGCATTGTCTGCTATTATTAGTTATGTTATTAGCCTCTTCGTAACTACGGCTCAAGCCTGAGTAAGTAGCCCAAGGTCTCCAAAGGCAAAGACTAACTATGCGAGGCCCCAAATCGCTAGAGGGGCAGGAGACTAGAAGTGTACATCATATATACATGTTGCATGGCTGTATACATAACACCGCTGCGGATTGCGCATAATGAAACTAAAGGCACGGCACCCAGAAGAATAGCAAGGGGTCCAGGCAGATTGGCCACGTTCGACACTGCTTGGAAGATGCAGAGAATCAAAGGGATCATTGAACGTCTCAAAAGCATTCAATAAGCAAAAAGATGCATTGGAAGAAGACAGCACTGGATGAGGCGGCAACAGGGAAAAAGCGGTAAAAATACAAAACAAGAAACAAGTAGAAGAAAAAGCTTTTCTAGCGCAGTACGCCCAGGCGTTCGGATCATAGAATCGTAAATTAAGACGTCAAAAAGATGAGCACTATAATAATAATCTCAACTACGCCTATGTAAAATAAAACTTTATTGAAAGGAGAACCTCACAGAAAGATCACGGCGAACCCAACAAGTGGACTGTCACCAATAGAGTTTCATGAAAAGTGGGCAGCGCGGTACTCATAGCCAAGTGATACCTAATAGGCCGGTGCCGTTACCAATATATGGTGACGGAATTAAATTCTATTATGCTCTGCAACGCCTGCGGCAGTAGCAGCAATTGAAACTATCACGAGAGACTGACGACTCTTACCCAAATAAAATCGCGTTGCGGTGCTCTGGCAGCAGAAGCTATAGCGAAACACCCCGGCGCCTCTTACTAAAACAAAGCAAGCCACACTCTATAAACCAATATTCACGTAAAAACAACTAATGCACAAACCGTGTCAATATCCACAAAACAATGGTAGCACCAGTTCAAAACGAAAGCACGGGAAGGAAACCCAGGTAGATGACTACAATGAAGCGGCCGCTTTAACATGAAAATATATTTAACCTATGCCACAGACAACATTATCTATAAAAACGATGCCAATAACTCAATCTGAGAGATAAAGTTTCCGTAAGCCACGTACGCTTGAGATGGATCGGTTATGCACCAATAGAATTGATCGTCCAGCAGGCGAAAAAATTAAGTCATGAGTAATAAAAATTAGCAGTGGAAGCAATTTAATTGAATTTAGATTGTTGAAAATACTTTTTAATTTTCAGCAGTAGCAAACAGTTGAATAAACCTGTTATACAAAGTAAATCTTTTCAAACACAGATCCAGAATATTATTTCTAGGACAATTTCATAGTTGGGCCAAGTAAACTAAGCAAAGATTATACTGATTTCATAAGTTCATACTAAAACTCAAAGAATCCCGTTTATCTTAGTTTTTCAATCAATAGAGGAGCGTTTGTTTAGACTTCAGCGGGTCTGTTCGTTTCTTGTGCTGCTTTGAAGCAACACTGACCAGAAACTTAAATACTTATAGATCGTTTACAGTAATTTATTGTATGACAATGGCCAAGTTTAAACTCGGGAGTGCAAAAGTTATTTGATGGCTGAGTAGACTACGTATGATAACGAAAGACGTCTTTCCACGAGGTGTTCAAATATGCATATATATGTATATATATATGCAACATACGAAATCCTATGAGAACGGACGACATCTATCTCTTTTACCAATAAAAAGAAGATTTATGAAATACATGTTTAACCTACCCGAAAGCTGCTCTCGGTTTCGAGGTTTTCGGTCAGATCAGCCAGTTGCATCTGTAGATTATTGTGAGTAGCCTTAAATGTGGAGAGCTCCTGTTGAAAATGGCTCACTGCACCCTCCAACTCATTCTTTTCTATTTGAAGTTGGTTTTCAAGCCGACTCAATCGTGATACTTCAACCTCTAACTGACAAATTTCGTTCTGTAGATGAATGCGTCGAGAACGTTCCTCCTCGATCTCATGCGAGAGCTGGGAAATCTGATGTACGCATTCTAAATTATACATACAGCTATATATTTACCATTTCTCTGAAGGTGATTTTATGACGCATTTAATTGATGAATATACTTTTTCCACAGTATAGATCCACTGTTAAACGTATTTTTAGTTATGTTGTTGTATGTCTTTTCTCAACAACTGTTATCCCGAGCCTATTGTTTTACGCTATGTTTTTTGCTTATTGTCTACCTAAATATATGGCCTTATTCACCAGACATTTTCGAAACAACATTTTAAGTTATATTCAGGGCTGATATTGAGAATGAATTTTCCCTTGAGAAGGAATTTTCAATCAAGTAACCTTGAAGTGAATATTGGACGATACGTACCTTATCTGCCTGGACCTTGTAGTCAGTTTGTTGCTTGGTCCACTTCTGTTGTAACTGTTTGCAATCCACTTGTAAAACTGAAACATGGCGTTCACTTTCTTGCAGCTTTTGCAGGGCCTTCTGGCGTTGTTCAACTTCATCTTGTAGTTTACCTTTAATTGCCTGAACGGCATCAGCTGTAGTTTCTTCACTAGAACTCAGTAGCTGCTTGTTTTCTGCTGACAGAGATGTCACTTCACTTCGAAGAGACGAAACTTCGGCATCAAATCTAAAATAATACACGAACCAACGTTATTTTAATGTATTTCAGTCTCATTATGAACCTATTCCTTTGTCCTCATAATACAGTATGCAAAAACTATAGTGTTACTAGCTGAAATAATGATGCTTCATTATAGAATTATTTACTATCGAAAGACGTACATGCTCTTACCTGTTTTGAGCATTCTTAAGCTCAAGCTGGAATATAGCTTCTTGTTTTTCTTTCGCGACTATTTTTTCCTCGAGCCCTTTAATTTCCTGGCTTCGGTCACTATACCCTTTGCGAAGTCTCTCCATTTCTTCTGATAACTCAGTATATCGGGCTAAAAATAAAATATACTTTTAGCAACTTCGCTCACTGAAGTAGCAATGAGCATGAGAAGGTTGGTGAAAAAGAAAGCTATCCTAAATGCACTTTTGTAACTAAAAATATTCTGGAATATTTTTAGATTTGGATTTTTATAAGGATAACGCTCCTCTTAGCAAAGTGTCTCAAAACTAGTGTTTCCATAAAATTATGTATTTCTAATTTTTAGCTATCAGAAACCTTATTGTTAAAAATTGTTGTTGTAAACAGTGTTGTTGTGAACTGCTGTATGAGAAATAAAGTATAAGCCAAACCTTGCAGTTCCTGAGCGCGGTCCCCCGATTTTCCTGATAGCTGCCTTTCTTGATCTAATTGTGTGCTAAGACTAACCAACTCTCTTTCCTGACTTCCGCATTTGACCAACAAATGCGTCAGCTTCTCCTTCTGTTCACGCACAGTTTCGTCGAACTGCGTCACGTTTTTTGTTAGTTCAGAGTTTTTCTTTTTAAGTTTTACAACGAGTTCCGTCTCTTGCACCAATTTGTCCTTGGCGTCTTTAAGCTGTCGCTCTAGGAAAGCAAGCCGCTCGTTATACTGCTGTGAACTTTGAACCATCTGTGCCTGTGAATACGTAGCGTAAAGCGTAATAATAAACGTTTAAATCCGAGTATATTAAGGTCAGCTGTGTTCTATAAAATAGATAATACAATAATAGAAGTAAATATTTTATTTGAGTTAAGTGTATCCACATTGTTAAAGGACGAGGTAACCACCAAGAAAACGAATTATAGAGCCAGAAAAGACTATTTCAAGTGAGTAAAGTAATATTGTTTCCTGCAGAGCATTGGCAAAATATTCAAAACCCTTTGTAGATGTGTCTGTAGACAGGGTTATGGAAAGCGAACGTATGGGACAATTACTAATAATGAAGTTACGTATTAAAGTTTCGTGCAAACTTTCTCCAGAGCGCTGAGATACTTAATCATGTGACGTGACCTCATGAAGCATAATTAGCCTAAGAGCATCACCATATACAATTCAATGTCGAATTCAATTTCTTTATAATAAAACATCAAAAAATTGTATGACAGAGCATAGCACCAAAGTGAACCATGGCGTTCAGTAAATTCATGCGTATATATATATATATATATATATATATATATAT
>MNPL01001170.1:0-20984 GCA_002081605.1 Tropilaelaps mercedesae | reverse complement strand
TATATATATATATATATATATATATATTTACCATCCTCAGTGTGAGCGTAAAAACAGGCGTTATTAACGCAGCTGTGATTGAATTTGCATGGCGGATGTCGGTATGTGCACATTGCTGCTGGTAGGCCACACAGCGGAAATGAGGAACACACCTGACCCGGATGTACGAATCTGTGAATGTATTAGCAGGAGGAGATGCGTTAAAAAGGACACTCAACCACCAAACAAAGGATTTTTCAGCCCACATGACACTCGTAATAGTAATCGTAACGTTGTAATACTGTATGGAAGAAGGAATAAAACATGACGCAAGACGGCAGACATATGTAAAAGCTTGACGCGTAACTAATGTAGTCAACAAATTGAAATACTAAAAAACATATATACACCTGCAGACGGGATTTGTGCATACTGGGTCAAATCGACACCGCTGCTTTACCCGCAGGTTCATCGGAGGCATACCGATGTTAAAGCTGGGTGTCAACAGCGCCGATTTCGGGGCTAGTTCATCCAAAGCTGTAAATGATAGGTTCCGAAATTGACAGGTGTTATGTTTGTATCCTTTAAATAAAGCGTTTTTAAGAGTTTTTTCTATCTAATTAAAGATATTTGTAACGCCGAAGCAGTCACTCTCTGGCCTCATCTGCTCACAGGCCACGATTAAAAAAATCACGGTCCATGATTAAAAAAACTTTGCTAGTAATAAATAGGATCTAATCGACACAAGATAATAACATAATGAATAAGGATTAATTTTATAAACATTGACTAAACTAACATCGAGTAAACTAATTGATGTACTTACATTGGAGTGGAATCTTCTCAGCGATGCCAGATTTCGTTTTGGTGAACGTAATAATGGTACCAGTTGTTTGGTGAGCGGAACGAATGACCTGATTATCTGAATTGCTTCCCACTTGTGGTTTCACAGGGTTTGCTGGTGCAGTCCGCTTAATTGCTAGAACCGTGTTAACGTTAACACCGCAAGCTGCCAGTAGAGGGCTCGGCTTAACGATCATCCCTACCAAATGGGAAAATTAAATTCATGAAAAGCAACCAATCTCAAAGAGAATTATTTTACAATTTGGCGTCGTTTACGAAGAATCACGGTATGAAAATCTTTTCACGTGGAATTTCGTTTTACACATACTTAAACACCTCTACGAGGGTCTGTGCTTACTAGAATTGCTTTATACGAAAATAAAAAGCATGTTACCCAGAGATATTTGAGGCCTGTATAGCATATAAGAATCAAAATGGTTTTGTACTGCAAATTTGTCCATAATTTTTAGGCACTACTTGGCTAATACGCTATTGAGAACGCTGCTTTATTGAGACCACAATTGCTTCAGTTACGATTGAATTTACAGATGTGCGGTGTAAAGCGACAGCAGTTGAGCTCACTAACCGTTTCTCATAATCACATCTTTATCATCTCTGTCAACGTCGCAGGCAATGTCTTTCCGCTTCTTCTCGGTGGCGATTTTTCGCAGTGGAGCTGCTACGGCCGTTGGTTTACCGCCCGTAACATTTCTAATCGGAATACCATTAGGCTCAACCAGACACATGACTTCTGTGCCCTTTGGCGTTACCAGTACGCCATCTGAAAAAAGCACCATACATATTTCTGATCAATGCAAGTAAATTTGCGTTATTTTACCAAAAGCGTGTTATCCAATGCGCTACAGTAGTAACAGTATTATTGTATCGGTCTCTAACTAGACTAAATCAAACTAAACTAAACACAACGTATCTCCTTGAGGTCAAATTCATATCGCGTTCTACGCAAGCCTATGATATATTTCAAGTGTCTGCTTGTATTTGTTCAATCTACTTAAATAATTCAAGAAATCCTAACTTAAAAACGATTATATTAAAAATTTTGTTTAAAAAATTCATCAAAATAAGTATGTTTTCTTAATTTATTTATTTAAAAATCTGCCTTAACAAAGTGATAAAGCACCAGATCGACGGCTTGTCTTGTTATTCTGGGAAAACTCATTACTCATTAGACATTGGCAATGGCAAGTAACGTATCGCACAATGAAATTTTTGAAGCTATATGGCTAATTTATAAGGACATGAGCACGTCAGTCTGTACAAAGCCAGCCAACGTTAGTAGCGCTGGCATTTATATTATAATCAGCCCTGTTTCTAGCTATTTTAGAAAAAGCCGCAGCCTATTTGTCTACTATTCAAGATGGACTTTCTGTTCTCGTTAGAATCGTAACAAGCAATGTGGTATTCAGAGGTAACTTTAGGTACTAGCACCGTACTTAACTACTTAGGTTGACTTACTTTTATTAGTAACAATCATTTTCTTTCGTAGGGAGTGTTCGCTCTCCACCTTTACTAGAGTAGTTGGGCCAAGTTTTTCGGATCTCTGAGCCGATACTTCCGAAGGTGACTTAGTCAAGTTTTCCCCAATGGAAGCCTCCTCCTTGACGCCGGTGTCTAGTTCCGCTGCGTTGCTGCTACGTAGTAAC
Organism: Tropilaelaps mercedesae; assembly: GCA_002081605.1. Lineage (NCBI taxonomy): Eukaryota > Metazoa > Arthropoda > Arachnida > Mesostigmata > Laelapidae > Tropilaelaps > Tropilaelaps mercedesae. The sequence goes on along the minus strand of MNPL01001170.1, from coordinate 18,498 downwards.
GATAAACTAACGCATTTGAACCGATTTGCAGTCAATTGCGTTTTAGCAAAAATGATTTAAATCTTCGGTAAAACGTTTCAAACAGTTTTTTATGAAAAAAAAACGTGTCTTTCCCCGCAAACAGTGAACATAGATGAATTATTATCGGCAGTGAATTTTGAATCTGAGATTATGGATAATTTTGTCAGGAATATCGCCACTGATGGAAGTACCGTAGTGCTGATTTTCATGCTAAAGTAGTTACCGTAAATCTTCCATCTCGACTTCCTGATCGGCGTCGAGAGCGGTTGTGTCAATGCCTCTCGGTATCCGTTTCATTGTAACGATGATTCGAGGTCCTGCATTGCCACTGGTATTCATGGCGTCTTCGTCCGCCCCTCCTCTTCTAATCCCCATGTCATTTGATACCCTACAGCAACAAAATATTAGACAACATAAAACAGTATTATATATAGAAGCAAAATATTTTAATTAAATGCGTTTAATATATAAATGTGGTATAAAATTAATGGCCACTGATATTTAGGCGAATTTGAAGGTCGGGAGTGGGATCAAGGTGTTTCAAAAAGCCTACAGGTTTTTGTAAACAAATTAAATTGTTTGCAAGGGCTTCGATGATACTTTTAAAATAACTTCTGCCAATTTTGACATTTTGCCATATATTACACTACTGTCCAAAATTATGGTATTTAGACAATAATCATCAGAACTTCACGGGAATATGGGTATGGTCTGCTAGGGGAATATCGGAGCTAGAAAAAAGCTTTTTCTTTCTTCTAGAAAAGCAAGCAACAAATGTATTATGCTCTACGTTTCTCAAGTATGGAAATATTAATATCATTATTTAGCTTCATGTCTAAGTTGAACATTATATTTAATTGAAATTAACCTTGAATAAAAGAAAAAACCCGCAATTGATTAATAGGTTTCATCGCAATTAAAGATTACTTCGACCCGGCTACAATATAACAACTGGGATAGCACTTAACAAGATGGAATTTATTCGAATGAGTATTAGAGTCTTTTATCCAATTCATTTATGTGTGGGGTTATCCTATAAGTTTTAGTTAGCAATATCTTATGCGTGTTTATTAAGAAAAAGATAGATACTCGGAAGTATTTGCGTACATGTTTTCGCCGTCATCGTCATCTTCGTCTCCTAAACTTGGGGGCATTTCCTTTCGGCGTTTGACTTCTGTCACTCTGCAATGGAAAAGTTCCCAGCTCAGTACAGCTAAATACAGCCTTCGCTCAAATGTTTAAGAGCGCTTGTCTGAAGCTCTAAAATCAGTTTTGAAGTAATTGACCGTTTTTTTTGGTATTTGATTTTACCTTGCGACGATAGCGTCTGTAACGTAGGCTCCGAGTCTATCTTGAATACTTCTTTTCACTAATCCAGAACGGTCATCCGATCTCCGCCCCACAAGCGGAACAGGTTGCTTCAATGATAGGAGGACTGTATGGTTAGAATACCATTGAAGTGGATTCTTCCCTGATAGTAAACCCTTACTAAAACATTATTATCGCATGTGAAAATTCGCAAATGATCAAAAGTATGAGTTTTAGACGCTAGCCCGTGAATTTAAAACTTAATTCCTTTAATAGTTATTCACAGACCCCAACAAAATACACACATACCTCAATAGAATTATCAAACAAACCATAATGTGCTGGTACATGTAAGAACCTGAAAAGTTGCGAGCAGAAATACGCGGTAATCCAGGCTACGTACCACAGCTGGTTGTCTAATTGCAGTTGACAACGTGCTTCTATTGGCGTCTTCCAAAGCCTTAGCTAAAATTTTGTTCTTCTCGAGGTGGTCTTTGTCAACGAAATATCTTTTCCGAGGAGCCACTGTAGCTACCGAGCGAAGCTGAGGTCTGGATGGATCGTATTCTGCATCATCCTCACACTCTGAGCTATTCGCTGAAAATGAAATTATCAAGGGTTACAGTATCGCGCTGAACTTCATTTCCGATCCATTTTTCATGTTCACATTATATAAATTAACATGTCCCTGTGATAATGTTCTGAATAAATTGTACTCTAATTTATTAAAGTGACCCACGACATTTGGTCTAAGTAGCACTTTTAAAAATCACAATACGCTGCAGGAGCTCACAATCGTTACCGTCATTGGTGACAACGGCTCCAATGGTTGACGTAAGGCGACTTTTCATAAATACAGAAGGTCGCTTGGGTTCTTCCACTTCATTTTCTATTGTGCGTTGAATACGAGTTTCAGGGCATTTTTTTGACGATTCAAGGGGCTCCTGTGTTTTGGCTCGCCGTGAAGCAATGCGCATCATCAATGCCTTAAGAGAAACGATAACGTATATCTTTAAATTCAAAGCTTTCTAAATGGGTATTCCCAGTTGACGATTTGTATAATATATAAGACACCTCATGAAAAAATAGATCATTTGACTAATCGAAGACATATAGATGTCGTTAATTGACATTTAAATCTACATAATATTCTTTAACAGTTTTGTCTGTTTTACAGACAATGCCGAGATATTACGAAATATTACGGAATATTGCGGTGAATAAAAAATTCACAGAAATATGTACATTATTGAATGATAAATCAAAAGTAAGGCAAGAATAAATATTTATGAATTAAAGTTACTGATAAAAACGCAGAAAATCTCTAACCTTTTTATTATCACTCTCATTATTTCGTCTGTCTTTTCGTTCATCTCGGCCACGTTGCTTTGACTCTGCTTTATCTCTGTTTTTTCCGCGTTCTCTGCGTTGATCACGATCTTTTCCATGATCTCTCGAAGGACTTGCACGTCGAACAGGACCGGGAGAAACTGTTTTTATCCGCTTAGACAAGGAGGGACTTCCACTATCATGACTTTTCTTAGGACTTCGATTGTGCTTACTCGAACTGGAATTACTTGCTAACATCCGATCACGCCCGGCTTCCACCTCAATTCGTCTTCGGTTGCTCCCACTGCTCGATTCATGTCTTCCATTTCCGCTATTCCGGGAGATTTCTTTCCGTTTCACCTAAATTTTATCGCGCATATTAGCATCAATTCGAGTACTAGAGTAGTTACCTCAAAATCTGCATAGCCATTTTATGAAAATAGGAATGAGCATTATAGCTATATTCCTCATTTTAGGCGCACAGTGATTAATTTGTACCTTTCAGTTGCTTAAGTAATTTCTTCTATGATGGATAATTCATAACGACTCTCAAAAATGCTGGCAAGATGCTGCGGCACTGTGACATATGCCTATGAAGATTCTTTGGAGGTACGTAAGCTGAAGAATGAAGGACTTTTATAATAAAATATTACAAACTATTCAATTTAGTGATTAGAATAACTTAGAATAACTTAGCAGAAGGAACCAGAAAATGAAACAAAATGTGACCGAAGTGAATGATAAACCTTTCCAACGCGTTACAATGTCTAAAATGTTTAAGACTGCAATTTTCATTAATCGTGATCATAATTATAAATTTTAAGGCACAAATGCGTAGTTGTACACACTGGCTGCATTTAATGGCATTGAAGGATAAGGCCAGAAGATATGAAAAGAATTCCGAAAAGCCAATCAATACCCATACGTGAGTGTAAAAAATTGCCGCGAAGCAACGAACCTCTTTTGTGACTTCATCCACTCTCTCACGCAGTTTTTTTTTGGCGCGCTCTTCGATTTTCTTCAGAGGGCTTCTTGACCGTGAGCGTCGAGATTCTCTTTTCTTTATGCATTCTATATTATCCTGTAATACCAGTCCAAGAAAAATAGCTATCGAACCATTTAACAGGATAATAGTTATTGCGTAAGATGTGTGCAACGTATATAAGGACGTTTTCATCTCTTATGTTATCCCAGTGATACAAAATTTGCAACTCTGTTAAGTTGAAGGACGATATTTGTGACATGCATACTTGTAAAAGCGTAACCTGCCTATGTGACAAACTAGCTGTGTTTTAAGATAGTACCAGCAGACTGCAGTGGTCGTTCCTTTGCATACGTAACAAATAAACTTCTAAGAACTGACCTAAGAATTGTAAAAAGTATATATGCAATCTCAAGCAGATCCGTCTAATTGCTTTATAGGTAGTGGAAGGTTTTGAATATGTATAAATTCGATTTCCTCAACTTTTGTAAACAAAGATATGAGCACTTGCCTTCGCTTCAACCTCCTCGAATTCTCTTTTCTCATCAACGTCAAGATGGAACGCAACTTCGTCGCCTGATCCTGACGATGTGACAAGTGGTCGCTCCTTATCCTTCCATCGATGAACCTTTTCTTTATCTTTGGTCTTATACGATTTACTTTTCTCCTCAAAAAGGTCAATTTTATGTTTCCCCTCACGAGCAAATCTGAAGAACCAACGTAGCAGAACAGATGAACTTGGTCTGGCATCTTGTCATAAAACCAAAATCATTCCATCGTGTAATAATAAACGGAAAAAATGTGGATAAAAGAAAAGCGATAGCAATGAGATAAACGGGCTTCAAATCCGTTCATTATATATGCCGTATAAACAGGCAGATGCAACCAAAAAAGAAACTATCAAGTCTCTATGTGTAACAACTAGCAACATGTTCAAGGTTTGCCGTCATGCAAAATGTATGACCGTTATGTAAACAGCTAGCAGATAGCTACACAATGTCAAGCTCGGTGGCTTGGCGCATTCACATGAGCCTTCCGACCGGAGGAGACGCGTAAGCCCACGAGTTCGATCCCCGCCGTTGCATATTTGCATTTATGGGGTCCCTCTTACGAAATAATGTAAAACTGTACCGTAAATATTAAATGTTGGTTGGCGGTCAGCCCTAAAAATCCTAGATAGAAACACTACAGCTAATTTAGGCAACTATCTTTTTGAAAAACCAATTGATTTTTCATAGCAGTATTAAAGGACAGGTGAAATACGTGACATTAGCCAATATTGCAATGTTATAAATGTCACGTTGCATAGGGACAGTACCTTTGCAGATGGTCAAGTACTTGATGTAGCCAATCGCAGAAGCCGCCGCAGTACTCTCCGAGGAAAAGTTCGAGGTCAGCTTTCATCTGATCTTTGGACTTCTTGTTTGCAATCATGACCATTACATAATCAGGAAGCTCGTCATCTAAAATATATACAAGTAAAAAAAAGTTGCGCAGAGCCACATTGGAGTCTATTAAAAAGGAATATGTTGAAGTGCAGGAAGAAGAGTTTTTTTGACAGATGTGTGCTAAATTTGCAGGCAATTAATCTTCTTCGTACTACATTTTGTTATATGTGCTACCATGACGTATTCTGAAGATATTATTATTTTTAAAATTATTCTTATTGTCTTATCATTGCCACTATCGATTTGCTCACTTAGATTGTGTTTGCTTGTTGTCTATATGTATTGATTTCATCTTTACTAGGTGTTACCGGAATACAAACCCTAAAATTTGGCGAGTCATATTGTAATACTTAAACGCACTATGATCTTCATTCATTAAAGCATGTCTCATGTATTAAAACATTATTAAAATAAAGGCATTATTGTTTTGTGTAAGTAGATTACGCATTTGCTGATTGTACAGTGCGAAGTACTTGAACGCGAACTCTAATGTATTTTAGATTAAGAGTGCTTCGTATGCAAGAATGGACTGGCAGAAACCAGGGCCCAGCATCAACCGGTAGATGCCTTTCTCAACTACCCGGGTTCGGAAACTAGTGTGTTCAATCAGTAGGCCCAATAAGTAGCCGAAAATGCCCTGCATGCAAAAAATAATAACAAAATTCATGATTAAACTGTTATTTAACGGACCGCTTCACTTTAAGAATGTAGTAGCGCAAAGATTTCGGTTTGCGAAATTACTGGAGAACTGCTTTTGTTTTTTATGATACAAATCGGAGCACAATCTTATGTACAATCTGCCTTTTCAATGAGAATCAGTAAAACGTATGGTAATACAATTAAATGAGTACTGTGTAGAAATTAGTCGATGGATTAGAGATGTATTAGATCAGAGCACAACGCATAAGTGTTAGTATGCATAGTATAATGATACACCATGCTCTAAAAAACGTGGTTCTCTAGCGACAAGATTGCATACAAAAGTCGCCAATTATCCGCTAACTCATAGATTAAAAGCTATACACGAAAAACCTTTCGATCGTATATTGTGCTATATTGTATGTTGTATTTTATTTCTGTGCTTTAGTTAAAATATCTTTCAGCTCACTTTTCTGCTTAGGTGAATGAAGGAATTTGGCTATAAGACATTGACGTTTGATACATGTACAGAGAAGTTTTAAGAATGATCGCTGAAACCTGCTCACATTGCACTGCTAGAGACAAAATGTGCGGATATGTCTGCTAAGCTTATTGCATAAGAATGTAACAGGCCCTAATAGTTCAAACCTCATTTTGAGAACGCTGTCGCCAGTGGATCGCCATAAGACAATTGGAGCTTAATTACCCGTCATGAACGGATGTTAAGCAAGAACTTTTGATGCTTCGTTAGTACACATATCCAAATAGTCAAACGAGTTGTTTTTACGACGTCCGAGCTTAAAAATAACGTTGAATGCTATGGCTATATCAAAAGGCTTTGTTTAAGTTTTTGTTAATATAGAAAGACAGCAAAGAAACAGCAAGATAACAATTCACACGTACTTTGAAGTGCAGTTCCAAATGTGAAGAAATCCTACAGCTATCTACAACCAGTCTATGACTAATTAACCGAAACATCGTCTTTCTATGACATGAAAATAAATCCTAACAGATGAAAGCAATTATCACTTACCGACATAGCAGCCAATGTCGACGAGCTTCGACTTTATAGCATTCTGTAAAAACGAACAGAAGACTTGACTTTGTAATAAGCAGGATAATAAATAGGATCGTTCGCGTTCTATAAAGTCGATATAATATTGAGCTAAATACATTGCGCGTTTTTGATGGTCTCCGTACACCACAATTATATTTTTATATGTAACCATAGCGAAGCAAAATAAATTTGCTTATTCTGTTTTGCTGTTATGAATGTCAATAAGTCAATTAGACATATTTATATTATTGTTTGATTGATCTTAGGAACAAAGTAAATTTTGTAATATGAAAAAAAAGCACGAAATAGACAATGAATTGTGCTAGACTAACCCGAATCCTTTGACTGACATCCTGGCCGCTGGGTTCAGCCGTCATTGTCACCACCTCTCCAACGTCCTTTCTATTATTTCAGAAAGGACACCGAACGTACCTCTTCGTTAAGCCAGTTCACTTTTCTAGGAATAAATAGACGGCAGCTAAGTAATTGACCGTTTATTAACGATTTCAGCACACCAACCTGCCTCTATACCACACGGCTTTATGATGCTACGGGGAAAACATGCGAACCAACACAACCATAGCAGTCATAGCAAAAACAGTACCATACACAGCTTACGACGACAACGATTGTCTATAGACGAACACAATCGCACAGCCTCTTTACGGCGAACACTGCCATTAGCAGCAGCAACGGCGCAGCAGTTCTGAAACACACACTCGTTGTCGATTGTCTAACATTTCGCTCTCAACGGCGACAGGAAAGAGAAAAAGGGCTATGCAATACCGAACCGGCAGCTTTCGCGACTGATCGCCACACTTCGTTAGCTCAGTGACGACCATTGGGCTAAGACCTGTACATAGCTCGATCGCGTGTCTACATCCCAAGAGCTGGGTCGAAGACTGCATATACCAGTGAGCTAATGTGCCGCTGGCGGAACCGTTCGAAAACTAGAATACGACAAGATTGCGCGGAGAGAAGGGAACGAGTCAAGCGGCGTTCGACGGCTGTTTGTGTATGTAAAAATCTATATAAAACCTAGAAACTGGGGGGCGGGTCGCAGTCGTTGGATCGGCACTAATGCCCTTATATATCACATTCATATCAATCAATATGGGGATGTTGTGAAATATTTTGGCACAAAAATATCTTACTAGTCCTTAAGTTCTAGAAAAAGTACACATAAATAAAGTAATAAAACTGAGTGATCAGTCAAAGTTAATTTCTCTTTTAAAAGCATGTCTTCGTGATGCCTTGACTGTGCGACCCTGCAATAAGTTTTGGAAGAGGCTAGAAACAGATTGTTGATTTTTCATTCTAATAGGAACGCTGCAAAGATGTTTTCCTATAAAAGCCAAATGGTAAAGAGCCACATAATAAAAACATTTGGTTTTTACATGCCAGGCTAAAGTTACGACATGTACATTATCAACGTTTTAAGGCACTTTTACATGACAGTCGCGCGCTTTAACATGCAAAATAAAATTGCTCATGCGAAGCTGTTTTGCGCACAACCTCGTCAGACGTGAAGCCTTTACACTATTATTAGCTCTTAATAGAAAAAAACTGGACATATCTTACTTTCGAAGATAGAGCATTTTGCAGTGTCATTTGTGTATCTAGGGCTAAAACGTTGTCAAACAACATCTTCAGCCTCCCTGTTATCTTCACTTGAATATGTTTGCTTACATTTCTCTCGACTGTCGAATGCCGTTGTGCAATATTGCGTCATATCACTAATGTTTATCTTTCATTGGAAAACTAGTTCTAATGTAGTAATAGGCTGCGTACACATTTACGATATACTATGCTGACTGAATTCCATACATAGTAAGCGTTATGTTTATTGGGAATTCACTGATTCAATCTTCATAGAGCACAGTACACCATGGTGAGACCATCGTTTTGGTTTTCAGATTATTTACGCACAGTCAATAGGTCACATGGTTAAAGAGCTAAAAAACATTGTGCCATATTTTGATTAACACGCTCCTCTACAAGTAATAATTTTTATGATGTTCCATTGGCTGCAACAAAGTCATCGTTAAATGTAACAAAGCAGACATGTATCACGCTACAGGCAATAGAGGTCACCCATTTCCAAACCATACTTTTTAGGAAAGAACTATATCATATATTATTCTCTCATCTATGTGAGTAAACGTTATATTTATTTTTTGCACCTTCGTTTTAGCTTGGTCCATTTCATCTTACCTAAGAAATTCGCATAAGATACGTTGGAATGCCGTCCTATAGAATACATAAGAGCCTGTTTTTTGACATGTCATAATTTTTTACTTTAAATGTTAGAAATATGACTTCGATACGAATAAATAAGTAGAAATCATTATTTGGCATGTGTTCCACAGGGTGCTTTGGATTGGGATCATGCGATTTATAAGTACACTTCGATCGCTATTTCAACTCTGTCAAGGTCACGGATTAATCTTAAAGAATAATTTTTCTGTGAAGGCTCCACCCGTTCTTCGACACAAAGCCTTTAGCACGAGTTACCCATCTCAGCCATCTGCTTTAGGCACGCGCGCATCCGTTTTATCTCCTAAAAAGAGAGTCACTAAGAAGAAAACAGCAACAGTAAGTTCACGTTGACTCAGGTCAAACTCAGGTTCTTTACGAAAACCTAATGGAACCTAATGAAAACCTAGTGACATCAGAAGTATAGCTCTAGGGCAAACATCTTCTAAATTTGCAAATCAGGGTCGTTTTCGTTATTAACAATTATAGAAAGTAACAATTATAATAATTATAGTAACAATTATAGAAAGAAGCTTGGAGTATTAGTTAACAATACACACACGTTCATACACAATTTTTGAATCACACATGGTTGTTTGTCGTGGTTCTGTATCAGCATTCATAAAGGGCTTTATCTGCTTTAATTTAGGTTTAGTTAAAAAAGCATAAGATAGTAAGGCTGGTAGTTTTATACACCAAGCCGTCGAGTTCGAAACATTAATTGAAATAGAAAGATAAATGCATCTTGGGAAACTACAACTAATATAAAACGTGATACAGGAAAAAGCCAACGCGACTTGACGCAATGAATCTTCGAAATAGACGAAGCGTTATAGGCCATCTTGGTTTTCCCCATCAGCACAGTCCAGAATCTAAATAACGTTAAAGACAGATATCTTAAACAGGCCATTATGAGGACCTCTCGTTGGACTGACCCTTTTGACATGTGTTTCAGATCAGGCAATATTTCCAAGAAATTGAGACGATTAAAACGTATATGAGGGCGACCGAGCGGCTTTTGAGTCAGACTCATGAATGTTGATAATAGGAAATCATATAAAAGTGTCATAAAAATTATTTTAATTTAATCATCAACCCATCAAATGATGGAAGATTGATGCGGTTTATGGAACCCAGACTTGAAAATCATGTATTTGAATTCGTCAATCGCTTTACGCACCTAGAAAGAACTCTTGTGCTTGTGCTTATTGACGGTTCTTCTTTGATTTCATTTTTTTCAGCTTTAATTTTTACTCCAAGGTAGGCCGTGTTTTTAACTAAATAAAATAGTGTCGGGTACTTCATCAAAAGTGCATTGATTATTTATTATATCAATCCAGTTATTATTATAGCAATCCAATTTCAATATATTTTTTTGCAAAATATTTTTTTTTCAATATATTTTTTTGATATGGCTCGTAATATCTAAAATATTCAATGGTGTGGTTAGTATTACTCTTATGTGTTTTATGATATACTGTTGAACTGCTAGCTGCACTTAATATGATGATATTTCATATTATGACATGGCTCTCTAGAACATTTGAGCACAGAAGTTATAACGAATCTTCTATGTTGAAAAGCCAGAAAAAGTATGTACCAATAGCAAGGAACAACCATAAAGATTACTTTCTTCAGTATTTGTCTTCGCAGTGCAACATTTCATTGCGAGTGGAACTACACTGCAATATATCATACTTTTTTTAATCATAGCAATAGCCAACATCTATAGTGCACCCCAGTAGTATGTCGTTTGCGCTTTCTATTCTCTTTCTGAAGGAGCCAAACGTGTTGGCCTATGCTACATGTGAAGAGTACAACCTTGAGGCCATCCGAAAAGCTCTTACTGATCAGGTATGTAACTATTAGGTTATTTTATGTGATATCAGCTGTAAAACGATCAACTTACGATAAAACACATTAAGAATCCTCTGTCAAATTATCGGACCATAAGTTTTATTTGAATAGCTGTCTTTTTGACAGTCCTGTGTGGAATTGGCTTCTGCATTGAACAAGTAGCCCCATTATAATTGTTGTACAGAGCTTCTATATTCATGTAAGAAACAAAAAGGATATTTCTGAACTTGAACAAACGACACATACATTTATTGAGTTTCTAATAAGCCTTGATAAACAGCTTATTTATTAATTTCATACTACTTTTCAGAAGTCGTAATTTAATTTAAAACTTTAGAGACAAACATTTTAGTGTAACATTAGTATCGTAGAGTACCTTAATGTCTGTTTTTATCTGCATCGACAGGGCTTGTATAGGTTGCTAGCGCTTCCCGAAGAAAGCAATGCCATCCATGCACGAGCGGAATACCTCGTCAATCAGAAGCCCAGAAACATTTTCTTTTTTGAAGCCGGTAAGTTTTTGATATCTTATAGGCTTGGAACCTATAAAGCTAAGGATTTCAAATGTGTGATTAACAGAGTTGAGATGCAACCGATACCTATGAGATTTCACTCCTTACAGGTTCCGTCCTTCTAGTAGGTCGTCGGCATAGCCTGACGCAGACTTTTTCTTCTATCCTTGGTAACTTCAATTTGGCAGGTTCGGTTGTATTTTGGAATTTCACCAAGTCTGAGGCAAAGAGTGTCCTGCAGTTTTTGCGTCCGTTCGAACAAGATCCGTATCGCGAAGATATGATTGAAGACGAAGTAGAACTTATGGAGTTTAAGCTCAGGTATGTCATAAATGACTCGTGTTTGCGAATATGTAGCAATAATTTCTCTCTCCCCTTTCCTTTCCGTTTGACATATATCATTAACTGCAATGGGCATATATATATCCGTAGCCGGACAAATGCGATTATCCTCGGAAACGATTGGAAATAGGACCGAGAGTATTAAAGGCTAGTAACCATATCTTCTCTCGGCGTATCGTGCGTGTGTGTGTGCGATGTAATACCTGCGGGAGATGCCACGCGGCGGAATGCGCCCTTGTCAGCTCGCTGACATCCCTTGCGAGCCTAGCTTAGTTCAGCCAAGGACCTGATAGCACTCAGCATGTTCTTGTTCGTGCTCGATCATGATCAATGCTTATTATTAACGCGTCCTCATGAGCTCCTCTGTTGTTTATTTACGTAAAAAAAGTTATTAAAATGCGAAAAAGTATTGGGTACCGTATAATACTTTTCATGATGTATTCTATAATATCCGATCGTTTTGAATTTAATAGGCAACGGACAAGAATTCACAACGATAAAATTGAACTGCGCCGTATCGATGAGCACCTTCAAGAAAAACAACTCCATTTAACAATAAGCGGACTAAAATCAGAAGGCGAGGAAACAACAAGCATCCCACGCGAGAAGCAGGAACCTGCTCTTAATGCAAGTAAAGGACCGGAAGGCCACGCCGATCCCCTTGAGATGTATGCCTTTTCTAACGGCGTGGCGCTCTCTGTAAAGCTCGCCATTTGGGAAGCTACTCTCGAAGAATATGTTGTTAGTCTTGAGAGTATTCTCAAGGTAACTCGCTCAATAATGATATGTACAGTATGGTTCAATATTCGGGGACTTATTCAAGCTGCACGTAGAATGTCGACTATAGTGAATACATGGAAATATATAGAAGTTTAACGTTTTAGAGCGCGAGTATTAAAATGAAGTAAGACTTGAATCTAATTTATGTCTTGTCGCTAGTATGTCTCACATAACATTTTACCTTTCACAAATATTTTTTTATTGTCAGATAACATTTTTACGTAAAGAAGTAAGAACAAAATCATGTTCTTTTGCAGGACATCGAAAACGGCCGAAAACTTTCGGTAACAAGACAGCACGTATTCCGTAAAACTGGCGAACTTTTTTCTCTTCGTCACAGATTGAATTTATCCTCAGATCTTCTTGACATACCCGACTTTTATTGGGATCGCGATGATTTGGAGGCGCACTTTTTAAAAACGTTGAAACTCTATTCCATTGCACGACGAACTCAGGTTATGAATGAGAAGATTCAACATTGTCAGGAGCTTATGGAGCTGGTTTCGCACCATCTCGAAGACAAGCATCATGTCAGGTTTCTACGTTTTACTCCTTCAATACCATAATCACTATTGCAAGCTTCTCTCCTAAGATAGATGAACAACTTTTCATCTCGCAAAGGAAGATAAAGAGAAGCTCCGGAGTATAATAGTATTTGCTACTAACAGCAAAATCTAGTGACTGTCCTTTTTATTCTAATTGCGTAAAACGGTTATTGGTTCTTTCCCTGCTATGTTTATTACATTAATGTCCAAACGGTCATTGTTCATAAGTAATAATTGTCGCGATCGTAGCAGACAAGCCATGATTGAATCAAAAACTCAACCAATGTTTTAAAAATGTTGGGTACGTTGATTTGTACTGCTTTGATAAAGTATGTGCTCGTTGTGGGGTTAAGGCTGATCACTTTAAGCCTCAATCGTTTTTACCTTTAATTTAGTTGAGTGGATTCCATTGGTGAATAAAAAAAATGATTTATATCATTGTCAATTCTGTTGCTAACATTGCCGCTCAAATTCGCGTTGATGCCGAAACTTACATGAGTCTTGGTTCTAATACCTTCATCAATTTTTGTGATCTTTCCAGACTCGAGTTGATGATAATTATTCTGATTATTGTGGAGGTTATCTTTGAGTGTGTCCACTATGTGGAAAGATACTCGCATTCAGAAGTCGGTATAAGCGAATAGAAGAAGCTGGTGCAACAAATATCTGATCTCGGTGAGAAAAATTAGTGACAAAAAATTTTTCATTGACACAAATTGTTCCATTATAACGAATAAAGCTATATGTTTTTAATGATTCTGCGTATTAAATAACTAATTTTAATATTGTTTCTCCTTACGGTCATACTTTACAAAGCAGATCTTCGAAGGATCCATTTCTTTTATAAATTGCTATCATTTAAGATACTGGTACTAGAAACATATATTTTTAATCGATGTACGCTTTTACTTTTTTTATAACCTATTTTCTCTAATAATGCTTAAACGTTATGCGGTATTCTAAAAAATCTAATTCTGTTACAAAGGCTCTAAGATTATTGGAATTCGCGATTTTAATGCTTAAACATCTTCATAAAAAATCAGAAGTAGTACAAATAAATGATACGAAAACTAGTAGGGTTTACGAAAATATTTACGAAAAGCTACTCGCTCACAATTTTAAGTTTTGTTAAAGAGCCCTGGGTTTGATTTCTTTTTTTATTGAGAAAAACTACACATAAACATAATGTAGACATCTTCAAATGTATAGTCTTTACCACACATCTGATTTTGTCCTTATATGCATTATTGGTTTGGATTACAGTCATATCCTAAACTTTTTTCTTTATCTCCAACTGTTTTCGAACCAAAGCTAAACAATCATTCCGCGGACTGCCTGTATGTAGCGAGATGACTATCATACCGAATCTTTAGTATCACAAAAGCCGGAGGGATTCAACAAGCTTGAATAGGATAATAAAAACATACATTTCACATTTGATTCAACATTATTTCCGTTGAAACAAAATATTTCATATGAAAACAAGTTCACTTGCCTTCGCGGTACTTTTAACCACCGCAAGTATTTCAAGCTGGCGCGGGCTGACCTTTCTCTTTTATCTCAAGATAAAATGATGCAAACTCTTAATGGGCATACAGCGTGGTCTCTTGTCACCTCGTTGATTCATAGTTCTAAATAGTTCTACGTAGGTATCAAGGTTGAACTTATCTAATGATCAGCAATATTTATTTATTGCACTAAAGCGTTTCATTTGGCACGCTTCTGTTATCTAATGGAGAAAGGAATGAGAAGACGTAGAGTTGTCTTCACCAACTACATTCGCGCTGCTCGGGTCGAGCAGACGGTGGCGCCTTTGGATAGTCGTTATGTTCGTCTTCAAATGTTTTCTTTGTTAAGTAGCAACCGCTGAAGTAGATGTTCGCGTTTTTGCCTTTATCGTCATTGTTTTGCTGCTGCCGTTCGACGACTTTATCGCAGACAGCCAGCCACCCGCGAAGAATCAGCACAGAATAGTAGGCAGAGGCAAACACAAACACGCCTACACGATCGAAAGCGAACAAGCTGTCCAGCCAAGTAGTTACCGCTTTCGCGAACCAACATTTGCCAACACTTGCCTATTTTATGACAGCGACAGTCATCGTTCATGAACAGCTAGTTCCATCCCTGAGGTCAGGATTATATCATCGTTTATGTCAAAGAACACAGGGACATAAACGTTGTACGTAAGGACAAATTTGTGAATAGTCGTCTATTTCGTGTGTCGTTTGCCAGGAAGATGAGGGCACTGCTGTTGTTATTGATGGTGCGGTGTATAGGAATGCGGTGTTCTTATTTTCGTTTCATTTCTAGCTATAAACTGAGCTGGCCATTTTCTGTTATTACATAGACTTAAAGGATACACGAAAAACGACCTTGCCGACCAGAAAAACTTTGGAACTTAATATAGATTAGAAAAGGAATCGACCACCAGTGAATCTTGTCTATGCCGTGCCTCCTTTCTACTGCAAACGACGTTTTGCTGTTGTGCTCACAAATAGAGCTCTGTTTTAGAGTTCTGTAACAGTGACTGTGAATTGACAATGGACATAGGTGGAGGACCGCAGGTCCGTCAGTCGCTTCAGATGCCGTCCTCTCAACAACAACAACAAGGATCGGCGTTCTTTACCGCAGCGGAATGCGAGCAATTCAGTTCAGTTATTCCTGGCCGTTTGTATCTTGTATGCTGCTCAGCTGATGTCTCCGCTAAATTGGCAGCACGAAAAGATGTGCATTCGTTCAATATAGACAAAGAATTCGTGTATGAGAATTTCTACAATGATTTCGGCCCACTCAACTTGTCGATGCTTTATCGTTACTGTATCAAGTTGCAGCGCAAGCTCGCCAGCGCAAAGAAGCTGCATAAGAAAATTGTTCATGTTTGTGGGACGGATGAGCGGTATAGGGCGAATTCTGCCTATCTGATAGGGTCTTTTCAGGTACTCTTCCTACAGCGGACAGCCGATGAGGCCATAGCTAGCCTCGAGACTAAAGCAAACTATTTGCCGTTTCGGGATGCCGCTCTAGGGCCAAACACCTATCCACTAACATTACGGGCTTGCGTCTACGCAGTAGAAAAAGCATACAAATTGAAATGGTTAGATTTTACAACATTTTCTTGTGACGAGTATGAGTTCTATGAACGTGTCGAAAATGGAGACTTTAATTGGGTTCTTCCAAATAAGATTCTCGCCTTCTGTGGGCCGCATAATGTCGCTCGCGTCGAAAACGGCCAAACTTTCCATTCACCGGAAACGTACTTCTCGTATTTCCGTAAGCATCGCGTGACTGATGTAATACGATTAAACAAAAAAATGTACGATGCCAGTAAATTCACAGTGAAAGGTTTTCGTCACCATGACCTATATTTTCTCGATGGAAGTACACCGACGGATGAAATCATGTTACGTTTCATCGATATTTGCGAGCGTGCTGAGGGTGCAATAGCTGTACATTGTAAAGCTGGTCTTGGGAGAACCGGAACTTTGATCGGATGCTATATAATGAAACATTTTCATCTAACAGCTGAAGAGACCATTGCCTGGCTAAGAATATGCAGGCCAGGGAGTGTAATCGGTGTACAACAGCATTGGCTACAGGATAAACAAGAAGTACTTTGGAGTTTTTCAAAAACTCGACCCAGCAAGCCGCAGTCAGTTACCTCACGGTCAATTAATAGGAATTTTACTACAAACAAAAACAAAGCTATAAGGAAACCAAAGCTTGAGGAAGACATCGTCAAATGTGTCGCTGATATTAAGCTAGATATACAGAACAATAACAACAGCAATGATAGTAGTAAAAATAAAAATAATGATAATGTTATTAATAACATAAATAGTAAACATAACAAAATTAACAGTAACTACTATAATAACAATCCCGAAAGCCAAGGAGATCGATTAAATAGTATTAAAGCTGCTCGTAAAAGCAAGCGGCGTAACGTTGAGAGAATCTGACGATTAAGCCGTCCGGTTGGTGTGGTGACGCGACGCCAGCTCCGAAGCCGAGCGCGGAAAAACGCTTGCAGAAGCTGTCCAGGATGTCAAACATGACAACCATGGAGTTGACGAAAATAAGAGCTCGAAGATTAAACACACATGATTTGTCTAGATTTAATGTCGAGTTCGTGAGAAAGGAAGATCTAATATTCCTTATATTATTTTGATTCAAGTTAACCCCATGGACGAAGAGAATTCAACATGCACGTCTTTTGACAGCAACATTAGAAGTTTCCTCGAGCTTCGTTATCTTCACCTACCCTTCCCGACGGCCAAATTTAATTGGGATTGTAAAAATGGACACGATGACTATTCGCCCATTTACACAAAAACGCATCCACACATAAGCAAATCACGACGTAATATCTAAGTATAAGGGACACGGCAAAGAAGACAGGGTGTTTAATTTTCACCGGGAGGACGATCTCAATAAGATGAGAGTAAAACCACAATATTTAACATATATTTTTGTTCGATTTCACAAGGTAAGATTTTAGCATTTACCGTTTTATTTTTGGCAATCGATTTTCTGGTATATACAATTAATTCCCACACAACACACACAACATATATGTATATAGATACTAAATGGACGTACGTGTGTGCTAAGGCAAAATGCCGGCTTCACATACGCTCCTACACCCTTTCGTGTGTAATCTAAATGAACAACTTGAATTCAGTAACGAATACGGAATAAATTATTTTAGATAGCAAGGTTATGTAATCATTAAGTGTTATTAACATGTTAACATGTCATGACAACAAGAATTATCCAGAAGTGGTAAATTGGACCAACAAAAAATATGCGCTTTAGGAACTGTGCAATGCTGTAGGCCAGGATTCAACAATTCCATGCTCTTATGCTGAATAGGCCAATAACAAATAACACATTGTATTAGAAATTGTAAGATTGCTGTATACTATTGCGAAGGAGACGATGTTGATGATGATGATGAGAATAGTACTGATGATGATGATAAATACGACGATATCGTACTTCTGCTTTGTTATATATGAAATTAAATGCATAATGGTACACATATGTCGACTTAGAAGTTATACTGGAATTTCGTTTGGTGCCAAGATCGATGACGAACGAGCCGTGAAAGGCAAAAATACGTCAGACTGACATAAAATATTAATATGCTTGTTCAGTATAGCGACTCTAAACGAATTGATCAATTAAAGAGCTCGAAGAAGCAACCAACCGATTAGATGTGGGGTTTTCGGCACAATGTATATTTTTGCATTGAGGTTGGTAGAGAAACTCGAGTGTGTTGATATATTGTGCGTAAAATAGAATGACGGATGATATGACGAAGATGATTGTGTGACTGACTGGAAAACACATTCGTTTATACGGATGTAGCACAGCATGAAATGGTTGTCTTAAATTTTATATATATATATATATATATTTATAT
>MNPL01001169.1:0-11415 GCA_002081605.1 Tropilaelaps mercedesae | reverse complement strand
TATATATATATATATATATATATATATATATATTTGTAGGTTCTATATCTTAATTCATAATTTTAGTAAGCCTATTCCTAATGATTTTAATGATAGGTGTATCTGTTCGGCCGATACGGCATACAGTAGCACTATTAACCACAAATTTCATTCCTGTGCATGGTAATGCTCGTTAAGAATAGCCACTGAAGTTAAGTTTCTAGACACAGTCGAATACAATTGTGTATAAACTTTTATTGATTTTATTGATAATAAAGAATGCACTGGTTCTTGAGAATGCACTCTCCCTAATTTAATAAGAAATGAACGACTGGAACAAAGTAGCGGAAGTAATATGAGATTCTCGGTTTTTTACATGCAGGTTAGTGGAGGCAAGCAAATATGCAAGAATTAAACCCGATTGGAACAATTGGGGCCGGAAAAGAAATAATACGCACACATTTTTAGACTTTTCGAGCACGTTTATAACAAATAGTAAACACTGCCATATGGTATTCGAAAAAATGGATCATTAATTGCGTGTAATTAGCAATTTCTAGCACATCTGTACAGCTTTATTGACAAGAATAAATTACGTCGATCCCACACACTAAAAGAGATGCATGGCATTGCCAACCGATCGACAGAATCTCGTTCGTATCCCTAGAGGCATGCTCGAATTCACGAATGCATTTATATTTACATCTATCCATTCGTTTGCAGGGGATTTGTGAAGAAATGACATATGAGGAGATCCAGGAAAAGTTCCCAGAAGACTTCGCTGCACGAGATCAAGACAAATTTCACTATCGCTACCCGCGCGGTGAATCCTATGAGGATCTAGTGGCCCGACTTGAACCTGTCATTATGGAGCTTGAGAGACAAGAGAATGTCCTTGTTGTTGCTCATCAAGCCGTTCTGCGGTGCCTTCTAGCCTATTTCCTCGACAAGAATTCCGGTAAGTAGTTATGCAGCGATACACGCAAATGTCTCAGGTTTATAGAGTCTGTTCCAGTTGTACCCTTTGGTTATACAGTGGGCCGTGCTATAATCTTCTACACTATTATTTTGACTTGTTTGACTTCCTTTCTTATAAAATAACTTAGTTATTGTCCTTGGTTAAATATACAGTTATTGTTTTTGTTGTCTTTTTAGATAAATGTACCATTCTATACAAAAGTCGCCGTGACTGTAAGAACAGGTATCTTCTACAAACTGGGCGGAGTAATTGGACCATTACGTCTTCATCTTTCTCGCATGAATTTGTGTCGAAAATAAATATCTTTAGTACAACATCACCAAACCGCTAGTGAAATGTTACGAGCAGGGATTTATCTCAGATATTCATCTGAGTTTTCCTCTCCATAATTCCTGCCGAAGTCCAGGTACTTGCACCGCTATGTAATAATGCGCTTGCTCTCGCGCACGAGAACAAGATTCTTGGGAAGAGTTCTATTCTGAACTTAAACGTAATTACGCCAAGCTGTTTGTATATTCTCTATGCTATCGACAAGTCGCGTATATATGAAACGCTACTGGAGCGCTGCGACCGCTGGATACATAATGTGCTACGGCGGTTAAAAATGAATTTATGCATGACTGTAGATTTCAAGGTCAGACTATAATTAACACATCGAGCCTTCTTCCGGGTGAAGGATTGTCTTTCAAAAAAGGTAGACCCAAAATTCATCCGTATTGCCATCAAAACCCGACTCGTGTTTGCTATATAACAAGGTTAACTCAGATTAACAACTTGTAATTAATGTTTGCAACTTCGCAAACCTCTGAAGGCGAATGTGTCGACAACTGGTCGTATTGCTAGGCGATGGCATAATGATAATCGAAGTGAACAGTATGAATTTTTCCGTAGGAAGGATGATGATTTTTGCAGTTACGGATAGCGAAATGTAGCTATACGAAGTAAGAAAAGCGATTGATTAGACCACGGAGAGTTCTGACATAGCGAAATGGGATTTGATACTTCTGTGTGTACCCGAACAGACTACAGAAACCGAAGGAACTCAAAGAAGAAGTCGTTGTTTCCTACGTAACGCATATAGTCTGTTGCAGTAAGGCTTTAGAACGACCAGTGCCAATATTTTTGCACATGTTTTAACGTCGGCGAAATAGGTTACTCAGGGATATTATGGAGTAACACAAAATAAATACCCAGACGGTAGAACACCAGTAACACACTGCTTTCGGCCTCCATCGAACGCGGCCTGTCGGAACTCTGCCTAAGGACATAGCTCCTAATATATTATGTACGGAAACGTAAAAACAAACTATTATTTGTCATTTTCGTACAATGCCCCGTTGATGCTCTTTTCCCTGAAGGGTATTCACTTGGATCTAGCGTATATTCTAGCGATATCGCTTTTTGGGTTTTTGCAATGTTGTGATATTACTGTATTGGCAAGTGGTACTACCTTTCGCAATCAAAATTAAATTTTAAAACACCTTAAAAATATCCAAAAGTGCACCAACGGCCGACACCTTGGCCGCTCACATTGGCAGCAAACACGTTTTTAGCTGGCCGTCCCGTCATTTATGAGTGCAACAGAGCCAACTTGGGGATTCCCTCGCAGGGGGTTGGGTCTACATAGGGGAAAATCAATGGCATGGAAAACTATCGCTTAAGTACTGCTATCCGTACAAACATTTTTTAGAGAACCTTCGGTCCTCCTATGAAACAGAGGAAGAGAGAGAGAGAGAGAACAAGAAACGTGTGCTCGTTTCTGAGGCATGTTATTGTTGTTGTTGCTGTGGTATTGTGCCTGTTGTTTTGGTTGTTGCTGTTGTTGTTCTTGTCGTTGGCAGATGAGATGCCGTACCTTCACGTGCCGCTCCATGCCATCATTCGAATCCAGAAGAGCGCGTCGGGTTCCGTCCAGACCATCTTCCACGTGCCGATCGAGGCCGTTCAAGATCACCATCTCATTTAGACCTACAAAGCAAATACCACCAACACAGTGATATACCACTATTGCATCAGCACAGGCTGGCAACATGACCAGGGAGACAAACAGAAACTTAACGTTGTACATATATATATATATATATATATATATATATAAAAGTTGAATTTTATAGTGGACGGATTGTGAGACATTTAAGGCAGCAAGATCAAATGAATGCATGGGCTGCCCTTTAAGAACCATTTGACGATGACGACTGGCCTGCAGTGAGAACCTTGTGCAACAGTTCGCCTCGATGGCTACTTTATTTCGCTGATTGTTTCGGGAACGTCGTCAGGGTGCCCGATGCTTTTTTTGTGACATTGAGTTTGTGTAGCGAGGCGGAAAGTGATACGGAGGCAAACGTACCTTGACGTCAACCAAAGTCATTGATATTGACTGATAACAGCACCCTTTTGGTGACATGGTGTAAGTGCTGCACTTCGGAAGCACGCTGTATTTAAAATCACCGTACGATACCGGTATATGCGTACGATGTGCTTCGTCTACGAATGGTGCCTCAATAGTTATGCGGAATGCTCTCCTCCCTGTGGGACGAACCCATTACACGGTAACATCGGCCACCACAAGCCCATAGAGCAAAGTATCACTTCGGATACGAAGCAGAATCCTTAATTTCTGGCGTCTGAATGTACCCGGTGGTCTTGAGGATCATGTTATGCGTTCTATAATGAAGGCAATACTTATGCAGGCCTGTGTGCAGACAAGAAGGGGCGCAGAACCCTTTCGAGCGCACGATGGTGATAGAAAGCCATCAGGATGTGGGGTAGAGATCTCTAAGATGTCGCAATGTCGTCATCGTCAAACGTACCCTTACAGCCAGATTGAGCGTGTACGATAGGTTACCCGATAGGTAGTTCATAGCCTTATGCCGACGCAGGAAGATAAACGCTTACCGTAGATACATCCCTTAATGCGAATACGTTATTCAAAACATAATAGTGGCATAAAATATGCCTCACTACATTGAAGTGATACAAGAGCGGTTTCAAGCTAAAACGCGGAGTGGGCCCAAGTAATTTTATTTACTTCTAACTCTAAAGACCTTCTACAAGTTCATATCAGTCCTTAGAATTCTACGTACCTAGGACAACGCGCGACCCTTTATATACATTACAGACACATAAACGATACTAGCTATTGTAGTATATGTATATAAATAGTAGGTGTACCTGTTAGGCACATAGTGCTACAACGGCCGTTACAACATGAAGCGTGACGATCTCTCTGTAGAGCTACACTTTCGCATGCTTTGCTGAATAATCAACTTACAGAGCACACTGGTCGTAACCACGCGCGCTTTCTATATTGAAACAACTATATCATGTAAATATACACATATCATCGTCTTCCAGATCTTCACACGGACTTTCGAAAACGAGCAGATATACTTAATTACTCAAACTAGGTGTACGCTGATCTGTGTATGAAAAAGTAATACGAGTGAAATATACGCAAAGCCACAGGTACCTAGGTCTGCTGTCTAGATTTAGCTTAATAGCTTGATTTTCCATGCCATTGAGTGGATGCAGATGGTACACAAGATGGTTCTTGTTATTTGTTAACAATGGTGGTATACATAATATATACATGGAGAAGAATCGAGCGTTTTTTCATTGGTTATTTAGCATAGATGACAAACGTAGGCTCCTAGAGCACTTATAGAACGTGAGGACTATCTATTCACAGATCTCAAGTTTAGTGATTATGCAATAAATCGCTATATACAATGTGCTTATGGTATTTCCCTGTTTTTATTGTTTGAACTGAGTTTGCTAGCAAGCGCGTTAAGGAGAGAAAAATGTAGTGGAAGAACGAGGGGAAGAGATAAGAAGCAGAGAGGGAAAAATATGGGTGCAGGTTGACGATCATACGAGTTAATTATGGCATTATCGTCCGTTTGGCGCCAAATCAGAGGATTTTTCCCCCGTGCACAATAATCGAACCTTGTTTCTGTTTTGAGATATTCTGCCGTTGCTATATAACCGTTGAATACCTAAACATTTATATATTTTCTCTCATTATGAAATGATATACCGTGACAAATGAAATCCGTGTAGCGCGCTCTTTATAAATAACAATCCGATAATCCGCCTCAGAAATACGACAGTGCACGATAACCTTTACTACTAATGTAAAATTAAGGTTGATTAATCGTGAAGTGTTCACCTCTAATGTGATAACTCCCTGAATGTCACTAGGGGCTTTATCACGGCCTTGTAGTCAAAGAAAATGAATTTAAATAGTTTTCTTACACACAGTTCTGTTGTTGCTGCTCTTCTATTGTTGTGTTCTGTTCTCGGCGCTCCGTTCTTTCTACATCGTACGATATATCGCTCTTCTGTATGTACCTTCGATTATTGTCGTTTTTCTCATTCCCTACGCCTTATGTGATCCATTGCTTTCGGTGTCCCGCTTCTCCTAAATTTCCAGATGAGCTTCCGTACCTTCGCGTTCCGTTGCACACCATCCTTAAGCTGACTCCGATGGCCTATGGCTGCGATCTACAGTTGCTCCAGATAGGCATCGAAGCAGTGGACACCCATCGCGAAAAGCCAACAGTAAGTCATACGAACATCGATAAAACCGTTGAAAAATGTAGATCGTCTTAATTTTGCTTCCATGGCAGGTTCATCCAGGCGGATAGCATAGGGCATGATTAGCAAAGCTTATTATGGAAATCATTTTGTTCAAGAAACCTGATTGTTATACTTCACCAAGCGAAATCTAAACTATGTCCACCGTCCCCACTTCCTTTGTGTTGTCAGACAACTTAGTAGTTGTGTGCGATTTCGTAGATTCCAGGGTGAACCTTCAAGTGGCCAATATTCGGAAGGAACATTGGTTGACGCTAGCATCATATGTTTGCCTTAGTTCTCTAAATTGATACTTGTGCATGACACGATATGCGTGTTCTTTGCACATCTCATTGTTCGTCAGGCTCGGCTTACTTTTGAATAGAATTGAATAAATAGAAAATTTGAAACACTTCAGTTGAGACGTTTGATATAATGATGCCAAACAGACCAATTGACTACCAGCATCGACAGGTCATCAGTGTCATTGAAGAGGTTGTAGTCCTGAAAAGATAAATCTGTACTTATTGAAGCCTTAGTAGGTTTTTGAACGTTTACGATTAGATATTTTCCATTTTCCTCTTCACTGTTACATTGTGTCTCACAATCATGCATAAATATACAGAAGGCTATGGAGCAAATAACTATCTGTCCCTAAGTTTAACTATTCTGGCTGTAATATTAGCATTTTTTTGTAAGTGTAGCACATTAACCAATGACTCTAGATGTAAAATTAACCCATATTGACGAAGAAGCAACGGAACGTATGTACCGAAGAGTACTTTTCACCTTCCTCCATAAGCTTTTCCGTTGTCCAATACCTTTTTAAGGCCGGTTTTGCGGCAGCGCAGAAATACGCCAGTTATGTCTTCAAGCCATTTATTCTGCTATTGCCATTTAACAAAAAAAGGCCCAGTTAGAATTCGGTTTCAATGTATTAGTAAAATTTCAGAGGACAGTAAGTTGCAAAATATGCTGCCGGCTTCTAGGAAAGTTCGCTTCTTTTATAACAGTAGTTCTTATTCAAAGAAACTATCACGTTACCTTAACAATATTTCTTGTCCGACGCCGGGTAGAATACACTGTGGCTTTAAATATTTCTCTATTTGAGTCTTAAAATGTATATTTCCGATCCCACTGTTACTTCATGTATCTAAACGTTATTGTGATTATACCTTGAGTGTATAATTATTGACAAGCGAGTATTTGGTCGGAGTTTAAGTTGCCTGAAAACAGATTTCAGCAAGATCATAGTGCGCGTTTAGTCTATATGATATGTATGGCCAGGTTCACACTTGTGCAAGTAATCTATCATAAACGTTGTTTCTGCGTTATCCGCAGTTGACTAAGCCAAATTGGAGACCCGTTGTTAAGCTGATATAATTGTAATTCAGGACATTGGTTGGATTTAAGTTGCACTGTTACAAACTTGTCAGCGTATCGACGCAAATATTCCATACATATTTCACACTTTTTAACCCACGGTATGTGCCTACTCAAAACAAAATTATGCTAAGTATCCGCCAAAATGCACACATGGTAATCTGTATTCATACAGCGTTCTAGTGGAAATGTCAAGTACATCATCATCCTTTTTGTCTGTAGAGACTGTGAACTCGTTAGATGGGTAGATGGGGAAAAGTCAGCCCAAAGCCTCGCATCGAGAATTTGCTGGGCTGTTCAAGAGCCTGCAGGATAGCTACATGTGCTGAATAATGTGATATTTCATAATGGTGTCATCCTCGTTTACGCATCCGCGAAATACTGGTGTCACATCCAGCAAGCAAAATTTGGAAGCTGCCTAATCTTTGCTCATTTCTCGAAGCACTACGCTCTTCAAATTGCACTTTACTAACGGTTACAAGTAATTTTACGTCACGGAAACCAGTAGTATGACGTAATCCGTTTATTTTTGACCAGAGGTAGGGGTAATTGAGAAAAAATTTCTCAAAGAGATCCAATCTTTGTGTCTATGCTAATGAGTGAGCGTCTATGAAATCGTGTCTAGTTTCGGCTTTTTAACAACCCTGCTACATATGTATTTTCCGCATGATTAATTTCACATGCCGCCATCGTACGGTTGAATGAAACCTCTTGAAAATCTGAAAAACGCTGCAATCCTACAGCCACATTCCAAGTGCTCATTCCAGCCCTCAAGTGCTTGTGTCCTTATAATGGAAAGTCCCCATGAAATGTTTTTGTAAATACGGTGACATCAATAACATTTCTAGTGGCTGTAACACATATAACAATTTTTAAACACAATTTGGCAGTTTCCAACACTTTTTTGATGATTTTAGAGTCACCTCGCTACTGCGAGGTGACTCTGAAATCTGATAGCGTTGTCAGAGGTCTGATTATTGGTCCAATCGTTTAAACGAATCGTCCTCCACTCGTGGCCTATCTTTCTCCCATTTAAAAACTCCGAATTTCAAAAGCTCTTTCCAACCAATGTCCATTTTCGTCAATGTCGAAAGCTGTTAAATCTAATTTTTTCCGACATCATATTACTCGTAGACATAAAATACCGCTGAATGTTTCCGTCCCAGGGGTTTCTTATTTGGCTGAAACACAATTTGTCGCTGCGCATCGAAAGGTGATCTTTGCTTAGGCATTGCGTTTTTGATTTTTGCCAAGAACCTTTTTGGCTCATCAGGAAGGCGAACAAGGCCGTTTCTGGTTTTCTATCGCACAGGTGAGTTTGCTGAATCTAGTTTCAGATGATCGCAGTGATAATCTCGATATTTATTGTCGTTCCATGTTGTTCCAGTGGTTGTTATTATCATTGTGTCTAATGCCGTTTTTGTTATCGTACTGGTCTGTCTGTCGTCAGGCCAAACTGGAGTCTTGTTTCCTCCCCTTTCCCCCAAATGTCTTGTGCGTGTAGTGTATGTTCACAAGAGTTCTTCTAATTTAAGTAATGCGTGTTTGCGGCTGTCCATTTGTTATTATGGGGCACTACATGTGTCGAAATGCTCTGAACTGTTTTCATTAGCCGATAAGCGTAATCAGCCCTGCATTTTGCTTCTTTGCATTCTCTTGTCTATATCTTGAAGCTTAACAGTGATGTCTTCCATCGCTGCGTATCATTTTTTAATTTTTTATATTTAGTTTCCTTAGAGTACCAGCCGTAGTGATGTGAGTAGCGATAGAATTTGCTCTGGTGACTGGCCATACGTGTAGTCCATGCAACATACACAGCTCGAGCGAGGCTTCACTAATGTTACTCGTTTTGTAATTCGTATGGCCTTTCTGTACGTATATTGGAAACTGGGGAAGCACTAGATGTAATCGTAAGACGTATTTCTGCAGCGATCCGAATGCAACGACACATCAGAACCCGCGCACGTGTTTGTGAGCGCGAAAATCCCGCTTCGATGTGTAATTAGGGGAATATGTGAAATCTCGGGGACATAAAAGTGATGTCACAAGTTATAAGCAACGGCGGTGCGTTGTGTCGCTTGATTCCAGGCTTGGTTCACGCACATTGGACGCAGGTCGTTTCGGTTGAATTTGCCACCGGACAACTGAGAAATGTTCAACCTATTATTTATCTTTCCCATTTTCATAACGGGGTGTCACTTTTTTCTGCAAGTCGTGAGCTCACGAGGGTGTAAGGGGGTTCAGTCTATTTTTCAGCTGAATCCGCTTGTGTTTAGCGTTTTATGTTCAGTTGATTGTTTGTCATTGTGCCTGGGCGAGAAATATCAGCTTGACTAAAACTAACC
This sequence comes from Tropilaelaps mercedesae, assembly GCA_002081605.1. NCBI lineage: Eukaryota > Metazoa > Arthropoda > Arachnida > Mesostigmata > Laelapidae > Tropilaelaps > Tropilaelaps mercedesae. Next base: position 2,154 of record MNPL01001169.1, on the reverse strand, counting down.
CTTCAGAACTACCCTAATATTCGATAAGCTGATATTTGACGTCACTTTTTCAGTAGGATTGTCTGGTCGGCTTGCCCAAGTCCAATGAAGTAGAATGTGCGTTAAGTAACTCACGTTAAGAGTTACCTAGGTTTAAACGGCGAGAGCAAATAGCACCAGTGAACATACAAATGTGAAAACTGACTGATATGAGCAATACATGGCGCCTTTCGGTTATGACCTACGCGCATTTTATGTAAAGTTAGTGCAGCAAAGTAGAAAAAATCATGCGAACCACATGTTTTGCCTCCCATGATCCAACACCGTGTAAACCAACATTGCGCGGAAATGTCCGGAAAGTACTTAGGCACGTACGAGGCCCTACAACAATTTCTGACAATGTCATGAACACGGTGAATTTTAGGTGCCCGGCGCTCTCGATCCCGTCTTTCTGAAGCAATTCCATCAGCCCGATGAAGAACCGAAAACGGATACGCCATCATCGATTGCAGAAGAATCCACTTCCGACGACAAGGCAGGTGAAACCAGTTCTCCCACGCAGGACACCGAAATCGACGCGCTAAACGCACAAGACACCTAGATTCATACTAGAGTTCTGCGGGGTCGGCGTCAAAAGTTTACCAGTTCGCGTTCTTCCTACATTAATTTAGCTAGCGTTAACATAGTAAAGGGGTAGACACTTAAAGCGCTTCTATTGCGTCACGCGAACATTCAAAGCTATAGTGTACCGCTTGTATGTGTCTAAGACGTGAGACGCTGAAGAGGATGTTAATATTCTTTATACACAGCCAGCACGTCACCTAAACGTAAGATCAGCGGTATGTGCACCTTCTTCATCCTTGACATATGACTCCACCATGGCGTTAGCAATAGGAAGCAGGAAACAGAGGGTCGAACGAAGCTGTAGTTGGTAGCCTGTTTTAGTACTTAAAGACTGGCAACTTTCATAGCGACTAGAATCTAGGTGACTTGAATCCTAGCCAGTGTTGTGAAGAGCATTGAGTGAATAACGTTCTTTTTTGTGAATATCCACCTTGACTTCAATCGGTCATGAATCGACTGGGAACGTGGGATAGCGCATTTACGCTAATTTTTTAGAAAAATTAGAAGGCCTAGTTGATATGGCACGTCGTTATTCGCTGTCCATCTATTCTCGATGGTTTGTAAAAGCATTTTATTGCTGATGTACGAGGGCCTTAAATTAAAAAGAGAATCTCCGAAATATGCCGGTTGAACGGGGAGCATTCTAGAAGCAAAAAAGCAATGTAGCAAGCCAAATGCACAGGCAGGCAGGGCCTCTCACCCTCTGGTAAATGTCTTTCTTGCACGAATTGTGAAACAGGAGTGCACCTTGAATCCGCGCAAAGCAGACGAAACACTTGGGGACCAGACGAGGTTGCATTCTATTTGTCAAAATAAGAATATGAATACTACAGGATATGAGTTCGTAATATCGCAGCCATCAGATCTCGTAGGAATTGTGTAGAGTAGATGGGTCAACGCACCACGTGGTTGTGCTTGTACAACATGGCAACTGAGATCTTGGACAAATCGGACTAGTTAAAAGCAAGTACTAATTTCCTTTGGGCAGGTTGCTAACGAAACGCCAAAACAGAGAAAGCGCGAGGCGAAATCACCTAGTTATTTTCGGATTGAATCAATCATTTGGCATACGTCAAGAGGTCAATTGCTTCACTAGACTAGTTTATTGACTAGCGCTTTGCTAATATCGGCAATTCGAAACGATTATGGGTTAGCCTCGGGATAACAGGCTTTATGTCCTTCGGTCAAAACTCTAAAAATTTTTAATTTGATTTTAATTTTATTTGGATTTTTTTAAGTCGTCGTACAACGTCTCTCGTCAATTATAAGTACAGAACGTGCTTCACCTAATTGCGAAAACACATAACAGCCGTTTATATTGATATTGCTTACCATCCTTCAACAAATTTATCAATCGAAAACGTTCTAACATCAATATAAAACATATGCTCGTATAACAATTTGGCTTTCGGGAATGGCCCTTCTACGTAATATTTGTTATTCTAGACAAAGAGTGGCACTAAAAAGAGCAGTACTGGTAAAATTGACTGATAATGGGTAGTTGACTATACGCAATTATATATATATATATATATATATATATATATATAT
>MNPL01001165.1:0-13249 GCA_002081605.1 Tropilaelaps mercedesae | reverse complement strand
TATATATATATATATATATATATATATATATATAGGGGCAAGCGTCTATAAAAGTCTAGTAAGTAAAAGGTTGGATATAAGTTGTCAATTTGGAGCTCACCGTAATGATTGCATTCATGTGCTTTTTGGACACATCAAACAGTCGAAGGCAGTTGTCGTTGGTGAGCATCACAACCTCCGTGGCTGAGTTAGGCAGCCAGTTCAGGCCCAATAGTTCCAGTCCAGGCGTTTGCATCAACAGCAGCTCCCCGACTCCCCAGCTCCTGAAGTAGCATACCAAGCCATGTAACAACGTGAACAGACATTAGATACGAGAGTCAGAAGCGCCCGTTTCGCACAGGAATTCTTCGGAGGGCTAAGCAGGCGACAATTTTCTTATACTTACCAACTTTTTGGGCAAAAAGTAAGGCATACGCATCGTTTTAGACATGAATGCCATACTTCTCCTTACCATCGCCTATCTTACCAGGCTGAGTCGTTCTCTTAAATCCTTCATACTCGCCCATCACGCTTGCACAATGAGACTGGCATAAAAAAAGCTGCCGTAATAAACGCCAAACTAAAAAAGCAGCACAGCCTAAAGCCAACGTTACGAATTCGAGCGCCTATCTTGAGTTAATTGTACCAGCAAACTGGGATAACAGCCGGCCCAGAAAACTTAGCGAACTCGTACCCCAGTTTTGTTAGCCAGTAGAGGGACAGTCGGCAGCTATCAACGGTTCACTACAAATTTCAAATAGATCAAAAACTGTGAATACCATGTGCATGTGTGGAAGCTACTCACTTGCATTGTATCGGCGTGTTTTCTCTGGCACGCCTCAAGGCGTCGTAATGTGGTAAGGTGACCACAGCGGCCCCATTCGCACCCCATAGGAGCAGAAACCCGCTCGACGAAGGACAGAGACGGTCGACCCGGAATGGCACTCTGTGGGTGAGTGTTAATTCCTGTTTTGAAATACGTTGTTAAAAACATCCGTTACGTAACAATACTACTTAGCTTAGCCGGTATATTGAGACATCCCTCGTAATACCTTCGAGAACTACGGCCACAATATTTCATAGTCTAACCCGCCTGTAGTGGGATTATCTTCAAAGCGCGGCTCAGTTATTAAATAACAATTTAACTCTGCAAAGTACAAACAGCTGTCTTTTTAACAGCTTTGATTTTAGTGAGAGAGATTGTATGTCATTGTTTTGAATGCAAGGAATGTAATGCGAAACACATCGACAACGAATGAAACCATAGTTCGCTGTCTGCAAGCGCCGGTTTCATGTTGCGGGTTGCGAATTTTCAGGTGAAAATCTTCCTTATTTTTTTTCTTTTCCTTGTCGCCAACCAACTACGACCGCTGAACCCTATGTACCTCATAACAGCTACTCCACAGTCGGCATTTGTACGTGTACTAGGATACGCTAAGACGTTCTTACGTAGCATCGATCATCTGTGTCCTCGTCGCTGATCACCACCGCGTAGAGGCACCGATTCTTGTCGCTCCATCCGATAAGCAGATCATTGCAGTATGTAAGGAGCTGTCGAGGCGAGGTGCACTTCTCCACTTTTCCGATGCAGCGAAGGAAACGCGAGTTCGGCGCGTGCCACTTCATTCCTCCGGGGCCGTTGAAGTTTGCCGAAGTTGACATCACATCGATGTGTTGAGCGTGCCTTCTTCAGTTCTTCGAGAGGGACACACTAAGGGGAACGTGACGACGGGTTGATATCTAATTCTTGAAGACTGTTTTGGCCGAATATGGTCAAAATCGCACTTTTTCATTTACCAATGACCAGTGGGTGTGTTAATCGACCACACCGTAGATGCGTAGTTTAGTCGGCGATTTTTAATTAGTAAAACATGCCAGCCGGGGTTTTTTAATGAGTTAAAAACGGAAACGTTGACAGAAATATTATACAATAAATGCAACGCCTGCTAAAAAGCTTGGAGAAGTAGGGGACTCAAACCTCATCACGGAGTTGGCGCAAAGTATAGTGGCGCTCAAAAGCTGATGTTATATTTTTGTTTTTCTCATTTCGCTCATCGTGCTTGGATGATGTTTGTACATGGTTCCCGTAGCAGACGACATGATAGCACATTCGTCTGCTTTAACTTCGGGCGCCTAGCAAGTGGCTAATCCACACCGAAGAAGGAAACCCGCCTATAGGTTTAGCTTGGGAAGTCGATAGCGTCGCATGCACTTATCACAGGTTCACGGCAACATGAAATGTGAGACATACAGATGCCACCACACTACTGGCTCGTGTAAACAATTTACCCGCAAGTTCGACTCGAATGCAATACACCGCTAACGGGAGCAAGATGCCTCCCATTTCTTTGCTCATAGCCAGTATAGTGAGAAACTAACCGCAGAAAAATCGATTTTTCACAATGTCACGCTATCGTAACGACCTACGCACATTCGATGTTTGTACCGGGCTCAGTTTACCTCAATGCCACATGTCAAAAGCGTCCCTTGCAATGCAAATGAGAGCTTGGTCACGCACCTTGACGAGGCTGCAAGCTCTTTTCCGCTAAAAATTATCACTTCTCATGTTTTCATGTTTCATGTTTTCATGGGCATTGGTGCACAGTAATTGCTTTAATTACGTTTTAAAATGATCTCGATATTAGTTCTGGTCCTTTACACACTTGGTAACTTGTAACACATTGGTGTCGTAAATATAAAAAAATTCTACGGCTGTAGGGTAAATTTGTAAAACTATTACAAGACTGGAAATGATAAGATTATTATTATCCCTTTTGGAAGCTAGTCTAGAAACAATAGATTTTTGGCAGTTTTCTGTGAACTAATGCGTCAAAAGAAATGGGCTTATTTACGTCATTTTATTGAATAAACGCGTACACACGCCACACATTTAGGAAGTCGACGAGTACTTTCGCTTCATCTACCTTAAAGGACGCGAACTGCCTTCTCAATCGATGCAGTTTGTCTACGATTAGGGAGTAAGGTCACGGTGTGTGGTGCACGTCAGGTAACGGCGCCAGCTTGATTTCAAGAGCCCCTTCGAAGTCCGTCGTCTTCGTCCTTAATTAAGTAGACCCCTCGCTTGTGGAGTGGTTGCGGAGGTCGGCAATTGTCTCCAACGTACGCTTTTTGTGATGGCAATGTACGAATGTCTCCCAGCTGTTGGCATTGTGGTCGTAATTGCACAGGTTTACAAAGAACAGGAACCAATGTTACGGTGGCAGGTTCTATTTCGTGAGAAAAACGGCAACCGGTAATGTTTCACTGAGACTTTTCGTGTTAATCGCAGATTTTCATCATGAATGAATTAACATCTCTGTCCTTCTTCGACGAAATTCCCTCGTGTGAAACGCCTTCTTTCAAATAGATTAGAAAATATTACCTACTGTCAGCATCAACGAGGCTTAAGCGATAAAGTGGAAACCCGTGCGGCTAATTGGCCGCAGCCAGAATTATGCCAGATGAAAATTTCTCTCATACCTGAAACGTTTGCTATTGTCAGAATAACCTCACCTGGTTGAGGTCAATTCCGACCGGCTCGTGGATGATATACCATCTCACATCCTGTGTGCACGGAGGGAACGTCAGGGAGCCGTCGTATGTGATGTAAGACCTCAACACGAGATCATTCTTCGAGCTGGAATGGCGTACAAGCCAAGCAAGTCAATGTCTCGTACATGGCAAAACTCATTAGTGTGAGTATTGCTAGAGGTCACAGTTCGTTGGGACTTTTCATTTTGTCTGCCCGCTGGAGGTGATTTGGAAAGCAGTATTACGCACGGTATGACATGCATGTCATACAGTGTTGCGCACTGAATCACATGCATGTCATACTGTTCATGTTCCATCAGTTTCACTCGAAACCGAACTGAAATAGTTATGTGTAGGTTTCCACTCCGATTTAGCAGGCATCGAATTCTGCATGCACGATGCTCAGTCTGATTATATAACCACAGCGAATAAATGCCTTTGCATTTCACGAGGAGGAGAAGGCGCTTAACGAACTAGTCCGAGGTGGCCTAGCATGTTCAATTCATGATCTTCAAAGTCCGGATCTTGGTGAAAGCAGGTGGTTCGAAACAGGTTAAAAACCATTTCCCTCAGGACCACACCCTCCCCGCACACCGTGACAGCACAGAGTACCTGAAAAATACGTGCACCCACCACCTTCTTTCATAAAGAAAAATGGCCAGACAGATTTCAGCTTGCAATACAGTTCTAATCTACGACGCTAAGAGTGTTTGGGAGCTCGGATAGATTCACCTGTTTGATGTGACGAGTGTGTGCCCCTCATCCGACAGAAGATACTGTAGATGCAAATGGTGGAATTGTCGAGGGTAAACATGTACAGCTCTGAGGAGGTCCTGAAGCATTGGGTTTGGTTGCGCTACGAGCTGCGAAACGACGGCCACAGTGGTAATTGTTTATTATGCGAACTATACGCACAGTCACCTTATCACTAAAACGTCACTTCACATGAACATTTCATAGAATGTTGACGTGATGGCCGCAGTTCATGTTGGAAGCCGGGCTCCCATAGGCAATGCTGCCGCGTCGTAGTACAACATCAATAATCAGTATAGCTATGATCTATGCGCTATGAAATGTGCAGCGACCACCCGGCCGCATTGACTCTCTACACGTAAACTGAAAAACGGCGAACGTAGACTGACGTACCTGAAACATTGAGGAAATCACGAGATTGGCCGGCTCTGAGCTAAGGTATTCTTCAAGCCGGCGGTGGAAAAACTGAATCTGAAACAAGATTTGGTTAAATATTTGAGCTGTTCGCGACACCGAAACGCAATACGCCACGGAATCGCAATCAATCTGAACGGACTTAGTAACCATTTATTATAGGAGGTCTTATCGATTTATATTATAAGCCAGACTGTTTTTTCTTAACTGTTATACCATCTGCCCATTTTCTCACTTTCTCGAGTAAGATTTTTAGTTGTTTCGATGGCTAGCCCCGTATGCCACCTTCGCGGTAACGGGGTTCTTCTCTGTCCGGTCTATATCGTAGTCTACGTCGACGGCACCTAGTCCCGGCTGGACTGAAAATTCCAAACATGTTCAAAGATGCATTGCAGCGACGCAACGCCTGACACCAACAATCGGCGTTGTCCTGCACACAACATGGTCGACGCACAAGAGCAGTACCAAAAAAAGAACAAAACACACAACACTCGAACTTGGGAGTCGATCCTACTGAGGCAACAACGGCCACCAACCTCGAGCGCGAACTGCTCCTCGTTGATCCGATGTTCCGTAACCAGTGAGTCCTTCCCGAAGCGAAGATAGATTTTCTCAAGCTTGTACATCACGCCGGTACGGTCGACTGCGTAACGGCCCCCTGTCATATTCACGAGCATTACTGGAAGTCGCAAACGTTCACGGGAATGTCTAAGTGGTACACGGGAGTATGACGTACGCTGGGGGACAACGTATCCCCCCACTACATATCTGTACTCCCCTGTCCGCCGAGCCATGACCATAATATGAACCGCTGTCGTATATAAAATTGACAGAAATAATATACACGTAGGTAAGAGAAAGGAGGGAAACTAGCGAAACATGCACTGGCCAGTATAATCATAGGTTTGAAAATCTTGTTCGCACTTGGGTACCGCTAGGCCTTCGAACTCAGTTGCTAACTAAGATCAGATCGAAGCTCACCGCGCGTTCGCATGTGAGCGTTTGTGCTATGTCGGTAAAAGATGTACCGAATCAAAGACCAAATACAGGCTGACATAGATTCATTCAGCAGCCAGATGGTCTGTGATTAGTTGGCAGCTGCAAAGAGATCCTCTGGTCAAAATCGATGTACCTGTCCCAAAGGTGTATTGAATTTTTTCAACATTTCCTCGTTTTTTACTAGTTGTTTCAAAAGTCACTCACACTGAACCTTGTGTTTAATAGTCGGAAACTAGTAAACAGAGGCTTAGAGCTCTTTACCTCTGAACTCGTATCAGAGGTAAAGAGTGCGGATGTAGAAAAACCAGACATTAGACGTAAATTGTCCATCCCGTTCTGGGTTGATACCTTGCCGATGTAAGAGGGTTTGATATCATTATTTTGTATAGCCTTATATGCCCACTCCTGTGACGAAATTCGTTTACCTCTTGAATAGGGAACGGAGTGATTTAAAATTTTTTGCAAACGCTGTTATGATTGCATCCTCGTGACGTCTAGTAAGGCCGGCTGGCGATCTTCCCAGCAATCTTGATTTCGACCACTCGTACCCGTATCAATCTAACCCAATTACGGCAGCACGCGCCATGTTGTCGCATTCATCCAACATATAACTACGTAATAGATCCTTCAGCTAAATGCATTCCACTGTATACCAGCACTCATATCACACACTAACTCGTAACACACACTAAACACATCTATCATTGCTATATAATTTTTTGCAAATATCCCCTTCAATCCCTTTTCCTGCGGTGAGTCTGCCGTCTCCGTAGCTGTTCTAAGGGAAAACGCCATTGACCTACCTTGTTCGTATGAGATGTATATGACTCCCGTATCAATGGGATCGTTGTACCTTAGAAGATGCACGTGGTGCCGTCGATGGCCTTTTTGTTGAGTGGAGACGAACTTGTCGAATTTTCTACGAATCCAAATCGGTGACTGCCTCAAGCCACCGCAATCATTGGAAACGTCGTGAAGTTCTGGTTTGATTAGCTTCCATTTTTCTGGGCCAATCGCTCGAACGCCATCGTACGACCAGTATGCTGGATCTTATTCAACACCATGGCACCATCAGTGCTAGCCTATAAGTGTCCCGTTAGCATATATATATATATATATATATATATATATATAGTTGCTCCTAAGATATGTATGAAGTGAAACGCAGAAAAACGTCACAAGGGTGTTCCTCTATCTATAGTAATTACGACCGGCGTGCACACGCTTACGAGAGCTAAGCGAATATATGCTAGTGGAAAATCAGTCAAAGGCTTCGTTTTGCAAAGCTACCACTGGTCTACCTTTGATTCAAGCGAGACCACATGTACTCATACTACAGACATCAGGATATCTGTCCTTAGTCCTTTTTGGCGGGCCTCACGTTGGCGCCAGTCGGCTGTGGCGCAGCAAACCGACGTCATCATAGTGGAGGCAAACCTCACAGAATCAACGCGCTACACATGGATCTGATCATAGCTCCGACATGCGCCAATCGAAATGAGAAATTCTCGCACTTTTAGAATGATGTACATGCATGATTTTCATGTACACACACCCACGCCCGTATATACATAAATGCGTAAAGCGCGCTTACCGTAGGCCGAAGTTTTTGGTTTATCCCATTTCATCGAAAGGTAGAGAACGATAAAAACACAAACGGTGATGAAAAAGAATCCCACAAGCGTGTTGGCTGCGTCTTTTCGCTGGAAAACGACCGGGTCGTCAGTTACGGGAACGTCCACGGTCAACATCGTCATTATCGGAGCTTGCATAAACACTCAGTGCCGAGTGGCGTGCAGTGCAAGACAAAAATATGCTCGTAGATAGGACTCGGAAACGAAGGGCTTAAGCCGTTTGACTACGCGGCCTTGCGTCCATCAACGGCCAGCCCGGCCCACCGGTTTGAGCACCCCGAGACGAATTTGTGCGGCACTTCGTCGTTCGAGAAACACGAACTGCCCAGTCGTCATGGAACAGCGGCGAAATACGAAATATACCCGTCCTATCACTGCGCACAAGTCTTGTGTGGATCCTATCAACCCGCGATTCTGTTGACTATCGCAGCGCTGACGAGACGTTATGGGGTCAGCCCTTCTTGGTGATTCCGGACGGATTTTTGGATGTCCGCGATTGATTCGTTGGACGTGGCGTGCTTTGGCTACCGCGCGTGTTGTGTCGCTGTGGGCGAGCGACGTTGTTTCTCGGTTGACTATCACAATTTCGAAGGCATTTTCCGCCTTCAACTTTCCGTCGTTCACTCTCTCGCCCTCGTTTGCACTTGTGGAGGAAGAGCGGCCCGCAATCGATGGAACTCCACTAAATGTACTCATCATTAAACCCTGCTCGACGCTGGAGGGTATAAGGTAGTTGGCGCTAGCGTTCACCAAATACCGAAAAACCGTGGGAATTAGCCTGCGGCAGAGTAGAATTGGACCAGAGGACTTTTTTACGCCAAAAAGTTTGAGCAATGTTTGAGTGCGAATGCAAGGACTGTACTAACTGAAAACACAAAACTTTAATTTGTGGTACGTGTTTGTGCTACCGTTCCGCGTTGAAACGATTCGTCCGTATTGAACAGATAGTAACAAAGCCATTCTACGTGCGTCTCGGTAAACTCAAGTATGACAAAGTTTCCTCATATGTCACAAACATAATATTCGTTTATTTTTATTTGCTTAGCTAGTCGCATGCGTTTGTTTCAGCTTTTGGTACGTGTCATGTTGTCTTGTAAGATCTTATCATACCGTTTATATATATATATATATATGACCCTGTAACAAACTTGCTTAATCGTACTGTATAAAAGACTACGTTCGAAATGGGTGGCTTTCTTCTGTTGAAATCTTCGCTAGTTAAACAATGGTCCATATACCACAACCACTCTTAGCTATATACTAACAGTGGTGACAACAACGATCGATAGTAACCGTCTGCGCAAACCAACCGTGTACCGGCCCCGCGGCAGTCGTGGTTCCACTGTTTCCGTCGAGGCGACCAATTTGCCTCCTGTTCCTTTCGATAGAAAAACAAAATGTTTTTACGAAGTGCATGTCGCCGACGATTAGCCACTGTCCGATAGCGGACGAGTGCACATCCTACAGTTCCCAGAACAAGCCACTGAGCTGGGCCATTTCTTCATACAGCTACCAGTAAAGTCTCGGATTCAATCGTACACAACGTATACAAACCGTATGTACAGTTAACGCCGCATGTCCATCGAGGATGAAACGTCTTCTCATCCGAAGCTTATTCAGTGTGGGCCGGCGTAATCTGCGTGCGCCGTAAATGAGTAGATGCCCGTTTATCGAGTATATCACATTCACGATATCGACCGAATTTATTAAACGCCTTATATGCCTTCTTAATCCTTCCAACGACGTGACGATATCCGCCAACAAACCATCGACGATCATCTGTTAAACCACATCGGCCGATGAGTTCGATCTCTCTTCTGAGTTCAATGCTTGGTCGTCACGTTTCGTTTTGTTGTCCTGCACGCCGAAATAGCTCCTGGCCACGAGCCAGTCGTGGTACTCGGCCGTCCGCTGGAACGTGCGCTCGCTGGAAAACGGGCCGGTGCTGGACGCCAATGAGTATTCTTCGGGCAGAATCGCAGGGTCAATATACGACCCCAGATTCTGGCTAGACATGGGAAGGAGCCGTACGCAGGTTCAGAGTAACAGCGATTGTTAGTGAAGATCGCATGACTTAATACGAAAAACACACTCGATTAGTATACATGCAGATAAACCGAAACATAACGTCAACTGCACAACAGTGCTGATGACAACACGCACTATCGATCTACCCAAATGTCTGTTCCTTCAAATGTCCGTTTCCTCATTTTTTTCTACACTTACGGAAGTACGATCCCACCACCTCTCGTTTGCCCACATCGGTTGTATCAGACAAAAACTAAAAGCGCGGAACGGCGGAGAAGCATTACCTTGAAGGGTGGACGTGCAGTCGGGTTCGCATCTTCGGTGAGAGCAGGCTCTTGGCCAGATTCAGGATGAAGCGAAATGCCATCGGACAAGAAAGAACGTGTATCGCCCTGATACGTACAGGATATGAGCCATTTGCGCTATTCAGTAGGAACTGCATAGATCAACATATTGTGTTACGATAACGCAATCCGAGGAATTCTTCTCGGCCATTTTCTGCTCTATTCAAACGTCACTAAAAACGAACGAAAATCAAGCTAATGTTCTTGAGGATAATAAATAACGCCGATGATGATGACAGTAACAACGAAATATGGCGCGAGTTTTTCGCTCCAATTCTTAATTGGGAATGAGACGACAGGGTCATATACTGGAAAGGTGACGTGTTTGATTTACTCGGCTCTCTTACCTTGAACACATCCGTATCGCATAACGGTAGGTGCCGCAGTCCGTAGCCGGCACAGTCGAACACCACCGTCAGACCGTGCAGCTGCACCAACGGGTCACGCATGGCCACCTCGACGGCGTAGTAGCCGAAAAACAACGTATCGCTCAAAACAACGTTACTGGTCGTCATCTCCCACTCGCCCTTGCGGAACACTGGAGCATTCGGCATCCGACGAGCAAAATTGATGACACACACACACACACAGATATGGTTAATGGAAGGCGCTGCACTGAGTTAACTCTGTAACTACAACCTCCATCATCGGAGAGGCTCAGCTTGACAGAACTCCACTCGACAAACTCCTTCCATACGTGAACCATTGTACGTTCGAAGAGAGTGCCAACGCTTTTGGAGCGACAAAATTCTGCATTCTCCACTAGATGGCTCGAGCGGTTGTTGCCAATTAAACTGGAAAATCGGCCTTTGTCTGTTATTTGGGTGTGTGCAACGAGAAAGCTTTGATATGTGCGCTCCAGGAAGCAGTCGACTGCGTCTTAACCAGACGCCGTAGCAAAAAATAACCAGACTTTCGACCTACCTAACCCTACCAGCATCGAGACACGTATCAGCCATTGACACGTAGCATAGACGCTTCGGCATATCTATCAGCAAAGCCCCATATCTGTGGTTTGTGCCGCAACCTCACCGACGCTGTGCATGCAACAGAAGTCTTTAATTAACCAGCGTATCTCCGCGTACTCGGCGGTTTGCAAGGCAACCCTCCCTTAGCCTACTATGGACTCGCCGACACTCACTCAGTACCGTCGAACCATCCCAGTTCTTCTGATCCAATATGGCGAGGCTCTTGAGGGGAACATAGAACGCTGTGTCCTTCGGGCCGAGTCCACGAGGAGCTACTTTCTGCGGCATCGTAGCTCTGTTCAGGTAGTAGCCGTCGAGCATTTTGAACGCTCGTGCCACATCGAACTTGCTCGCCCGTATGAAACGCGCTAGGAACTCGTCGTTCCGCTCGTAGGCGATCTCTTCGCGGCCCTTCTGCGCTATGCACTCTTTCAGATCGTCGATGGCGTTCCGCAGCTTCTGAAACGACCCAGACAGACCGAAGCGTCTGAATGAGCAAGGGGAGACATCGAAACCTGCCCCTAGAAATGGCATTCGACCGCTCTAGATCAATGTTTTTAAGTTGCAGGCCAAAGTTGTAGGCCTGCCACTCGTTGAGGTACGATTTTGTAGACTGCGTAGCACCGTCCTGTCCCCCCGTTGACAGACGAGCCACCCTGTGCTAAACGCGTGACAGACGATTTTCGTCTACCTAAACTCATATCGCGTTGGAAATAAATTGCGAGTTTGTTTGCCTGACAAACCCATCGACTCTCGATGTCGTTTTAACATTCGAACATAATTTGATAATTTCATTCCCCTTGCAATATATGATACAAATAAGGGTGATTGTAAATTTATTACACATCAACATGGTCGACTTCCGGCAGATTCAAAAACGCAGTGATATATTTGGAGGTCTATTAAAATTACCAATCATCTTCATCTTTGCCGGAGCGCTCATGCTGATCAACCACATCTCTCTCTCTCTCTCTCTCTATGCAAAAAATCATGAAGAGATGCGGCAAATTTTCGATCACCCTGTATAACGTCAACGAATACTATAACGACTTTTGCAACTTCCCCCCCATCTTGTCCTAAAGGCCGTGTTGGCTTTATTCGTACCTTTTCAGTTTCGCCGTGTAGCTCCAACGCCACTGCGCGCCAGTCGCTCATCGCTGTAGGTGATGAAGGGGGCATCTGTGATCGGAGTGTTTGCTCAGCGCCGTCCTGCTAATCATCGTAGGTTGTTGAGTGACCAAACAGAAACGTCGCTCTTAGCGTTTGAAAAACAAACGGTTTTTTTTTTTCGTTTTCTCCTAGCATCTAGCGTTTTCGGAAGATTTTCTTGAGCCAATCGACAATAATCGGTTATCATTTGCAAGCGGACAGAAGCAGAAAACTCGTTCTCGTCGACGTTTTGGCGTGTTTTTCTTTTAGGACGTTCCCCTCCCACGGATTTCTAACAGTTTGCCCGATAGTAGTCCGTCTCCAGAATTGGCGAACTACGAAAATTTCCAGCGCACATGTTTTGTTATCATGGCATCGTCATTGTCTGCACAGTTGAAGTCGCTGCACCGGCGTACACGTTAGGAAGCAATTCGACGAGCACTAGTTTACATTGCGTATATTTAGCGCCTGCGTTCGGCCCGGGTCTCGAATAAAGCAACCCAAATGCAGGCGTCAACGACGATTTCGTGCTGATGAATTCGTGATACATCTCGAACTTCCCTATCGAGAAATTCGATTATTTACGCAGCAGTCGATGGCTGATCTGTCACTGCTTTACGAGCTTGAATCATCGAAATTACGCCGAACAGTTCGATCGCACGATGCCCGCAAGCGACGTCGCGACGAGATCATCGCGAGCGTGCGTTACCAAAACAGAAACATCCATTTATGAACCCCATCGAGATGCTATCACGTCGAAACGGCTTCCGTAAGCACTCATCGCCCGGTAAAAGATCGAACGTGTTCACGTCATTCACGGAGGACGTTGCGCTTGCTTAGCTGTGGACGCATCGCCAACGCATCTGGACACCTTTCGGAGTAAATCATAATATAAAGACCACTGGCTAGAGAGGGCCAATAGTGTTAACGCAATGGACAATGATCTGAGACACTGACCAGATGTTCTGGTCGATGCCGACCGTCTGTCGAACCCTGTTCCAGCTGTTGTTACAGGAAATCGTCTAACAGCTGAAGGCCAATCAGATGTCATGATTTTTGTCCGACAGAGCCGAGCGCGACGACGTTCTCAACCTAGAAGGTTCGCCAACCTATTAGGTAGTCGTCATCCTCCTCGAACACAGTTGTGAAAATCGCGTTTTCCTGCACTGCACATTTTGGCGCCAATAAATATAAACAGTACATTGGAAATGGACAGATAAATTATTTCTATAAAACAAACTCTCGCGCGAATAAAAATTGATTAGTCATGATAGTTATGGTGGTGATGGTGGTAATGATGATGATAATAATAATAAACAACAACAAACACCATCCGAATCCACAAAATGAACTCTTGATCCGCCTATGAACGTTATATAATTACACACTCATGTCATATCATGACAATATCATGTCTTATATATATATATATATATATATATATATATAT
>MNPL01001164.1:0-34659 GCA_002081605.1 Tropilaelaps mercedesae | reverse complement strand
TATATATATATATATATATATATATAGGCATTTACCGGTAATATAAAACAGCCTGAATTTAAGCAAATGTTGTTACTCATTTGTCATTATCACATGTAATAAGGTGACTCGCGATTCATAATCTTATTTCTTCGACGTTTTATGTGAGTGTTGAGGTTGAATGCTTTTGTCGTTTTTCTTGCTGTTGATGCTTTAGTCAGTTGATGTTTTCATTGCTGATGACGCGTCCGCTAAATACGTGCTTCTCTTGATTGGGCTGATGAAGATGAATGGTCGACCAGTTACGAACTCTACGACTAGCATCCGCGAATTAGCAGAGGAGATAAGACGAGCGCCCGCGGCAAGAAATCACCTGATTACAGGGTCGACTAGACGCTACATCAACGAAACTCTAGGTAGGCAGTGAAGACACTAAAGTGGGTTGTTGTCCGCATGTAGGCAGCTCATAGAAAGCTATAACTGCCTTTAATGCCCCAATGATAGTGCACGCCGATTGAGCAGTATGAAAAGCGCTGGGTGCAACTGCTTATGAGAAATGTGCCATGCTATCATGTTACAATTACGAATCGTTAGATGCACGCGTGATGGGCGAATGATGCCTTAATAAGCAATTCAAATCATTTCTCAGCATCTGCATGCATTGTTTGACAGAAGTCTCTCTGGTTGGAATGTAGTAGCTCTAAGAATCTGATATTCGAAGTGAGAAGATTAGAAAAAAGAGAAATTTCGGCCAGAGACTTTTGTGTTCCGGCCCCTCTTCCTCTTTCTCCTTTTGTGATGGTTGAGCTTGAACTGATTTGTATCGTCTATTATTCGCTTTTAGAAAGTGCATTGACGTGGCGAATAAGAAAACAGGTAATCTCAATTAAAGGCGAGAATTTTGTAAAGCTCCTGCACAGTATTGTTACAATGAAGTTCTGATAATTTTCTAAATACTTATGATAGCTGCTTACTTATGATGATTACTATATTGGTCGTGTGATCAGTCAACGCCTAATGACAGCCCTAGCCCTAGGTCGAATACTGCCACATGTTCTGTTATAAAAAAAAACTAGTACGAAAATAGTGGTTGGTTTTTATCAAATTGAGAACTTACACGAGAGAGCTGTTTAAAGCGTCATTAAGTGTCTTAAAAAACACGTTGTATACCGCTGAATAGATAAAAACATAAATCTGCCGCTTATTCCTTCTATAAGGCGGCGCCTTTCAAAGCCATTCCGTTTGCTTCTCTCCAACACATCGAGGAAAATAATCTTTTGAAAAAAAAGAAAGGGTTATAAATAAGCTTCCTTTTCTCCCCGAGACAGACAAGCCCAAAAGTATACTCGACGGTTTTAGACCGGTGCTTTTATATATATATGTATATATAGTGAGCGCAAAGAAGGCTTATACTTGGCAAAAAAGCTCTTACAGTTGCTATAAAACTGGAATGAATGATAAAAAATCAGGTTTTTATATAATCTACAGCGAGCAAATAATATTTAGTTAATGTAATGCAATATTTATAAATTCACAACAAATTTACTTTAGTACAGCACATTCAATTGCAATCAAGGGCGCGCTCGAATCGACCACCACTAATATTCACACAGTGTTATAATTTATCTGCTACAATATTAGCACATTTACAGAGTTCTTTATCCTCATTTATTTCTTCGCAACTCCTTCAGTATATCCAAATCCATTAAACCTTGTCGACCTAATCCACCAAATACGAGTAGCTATTCCCGGTTCAGAAATGCACGCACCGCTACAGCGCAGTGCACAGGTGTCACGTCTTGTAAAAGATAAAAGCTGTCGTAATTGTGCTGCCTTCTTAGTCCTGGCAGACAATATTTTTCAACATGTTATGATCTTGTGTGAGAGACTTATACAAAAAAAATAGGCGCAAGCACATTCCTAAACTAAATGTCTCCCACACTCTGATTCGAGACTGATTTGGTTGTTCTTCTATGTTACACGGAGATTGAGACCGTTGTGTCGGTTCATAGCATCGTATATTTGGCAATGAGAAAGAAAATTGAGAAAAAACATACTTTAAATGAACCCGTATTCTTTTCAATGAATTATTTTTATTCCAACATATTCAAGTTTTTTTTAAAAATGAGTATTTATTTTAATTAGATTTTATCATAAATTGCGAATACTTACGAGTGAGACGAATTTATTGTAACAGAAGCGCTGCCACTACGAGGAAACCCCATGAGAACACTAGCTGCCTAGTGCATGTGAATTTTATGACCGTATATATATGCATTTACACAAACAAGTGTACAGACAGATACAGATACACACAATCATGCAAATTAAATGTTTTCGCATTTCCAAAATTCTGCTTCATATAAAACAATAATTCCTATCATAAAGTTCGAATCACTTAATGCTACTTTTTCTCTCTCATCCATTGTAAATGACAGTAAAACCGCGTCGCTCCTTTGCTGGCCGGAGGCTTATAGCCAAGCGCTGGAAGCATCACTGAAAATAGTGCTTGGCTTGCAAATTCAGTTTTCTTGGGTGTGTGCTTGTATTTATACAAGTATATTCCCTTGGGTGGACGCATATGACACGGCAGATACGTTACGACGGTAATTTTGCACTCCATTTACGTCAAGCGACGCACAGCGGGGTCCAACAAGAGAAAACGATAAGCTACTGGCGAACCGTAAATCGGAATTGAATTTTGGGAAAGCCAAACCGATATCACTCGGATATTATGGTTATGAACAGATCAACGCTAAGATTTTCGGAGTTCATCTATTCATAACCATAATTTTGATATATGGGCATGTCGGATAAGAATGCAGAATTCAGGAATGCAGAATTCTCTGTGATCTTTTTTCTGTAACATATGGTGTCCAGTGATAGTCTCCCAAATATCAAGAGAACAATGAATTAAAGAATGTTTTTCTCAAAAGGATTACAAAAAAGTGCAAATAGCATGTACGACTAAAACACCTGTCTTTAAGTTAGTCAATAGTTTAACTCTTACATTGCTTACCGGCTGATTGCCGGTACAGGGTTATAGTTAGAATCCGTTATCAAAACGGCATATGAGAGTCACTTATCATTATATATACGAGAAACACACTTATAGATAGATCAGTCTCGATTTAGATGAAGCTCAAAACCCAAAAACGATGACTGAAGAAAGATGACTGAAGAAAGATGACGCGTCTCGTAACAAAAATCGCTATAGATGAATGAGTTTTTCATCAATTCAAGTTTAAGGCGTCAAAGCGTATTCATTTCAAGCATTTCGTCGTCAACTTCTGTTTGTTTGGTATAATTGGCATAAATTAATTTATCACGGGTCAAGCTACGAAGTCAGCCTGTATAGGTGATGCCTTCGGTTATAAATGTTGGAGGCAATATTTGACGTTTTATTAATCTTAATCGTGCTTTGAGGCACAAATAACTGAATTTTATTTCACACGGAAATGCGTAATATTAAGCGGCACGTGTCATGGGCCGTATAAAAGGAAAAAGCGTACTTTGTTTTAGAATTAATTCATTTATATCTTATATCTAAATGTCGTTATGGTTCTGAATTGTGCTTAAACAACGAATATATGAAGGCAAGGTAAGGCTACTACGCTATAGGGAGTATAATTACATTAACTAGGAGCAAAATTTTACACACTTTTCGGCATGTACAGCAGGTACGTGTGTGCCCATAATCCCCCTTCTTTAAGTATCGTTATCTACAGAAATCCTTTGAAGTTAAATGCGGTGGACACGTTGCGCCTTATCGCCCGATGCATAGTGATCTTCTCCGAAGCCACTGATGAGATGGCTCGACGATCACCATCCTCTTCCACGTGTCCCTTTCTCTGGGCAGATCTAATGACCAAACTAGCATTCAGTCGCTTTAGCCAATGTAGCAGCAGTTACACACCGTTTGACATCGGCTTCATCTTCGTAATTGTGCGCTACTTTTTAGCGGTGCCAATGGCGCTTACCATATCACGGCATGCTAGAGTGCACCGTCGTAGTATGCAGGCCGAGTTTGGTAAGAGAAGCACATATAGGGAACAAGGGCCATGCCATGTAGTAAATAACCCATACAAATTGTTGGTGCTTCAAGCGATTTGGCAGCGGCAGCAGCGCTTTAAGGATTGATACCACTTACGAAAATCACTAACAAGGGCTGGCTCTAGTTAGATAATACTATACATTACAAGCGAATTGCGAAGAGTGTGTGGATGTTATTATTTCAGTGGTGGGCAGACCACACGCGAAGAAATAGCACAAATATGTTTTATATGCACTTCAGCTCTATTTTTTTAACGAGGTTAGATGCACTTATCGCGAACATAAATGGTAAGCAATAAACGTACATCATTTTTACAACACTTTTGCACGCTTTTGAATGTAGTTCGTTAATAACGAACATAACAGACGAAACGAGTAATATCAGTAATTATTTTACCAGGACCAATCCACTTCAGATAAAGTTTTCAGTTCCTCTAGAGACCAGCGAGATTCTAAAGAGCTATACCATAAGCAACTTGAATCCACGAGCTAGTTGTGTAAGTATGCGGGGATGTGGATATATGCCCATTATAAATCTAACACTTGATTTTTAAAAAAGGAATATAACATTCAATTGCTCCTTCGACCGTATTTATGCTTTAGTCAAAATTTGAGGAATTACGTATCAAATACGTATTCACTCAAATTGAATCTCATATGCGCGCTCAAGTTGCCAAAACCAAGTGTCGCGGTTGAGTTTTGGTTTCGTCAACTATTCCTCCTGACAAAGCACGACAGAGACGACCATTTCTCTCGTACCAGAGCTGGATAGAATGAGCGGAAAAATGAGGAAGATAATAAATTTAAATAGTAGCTGGTATGATTCCATGGGCACAAGACTACTCCGTTGTGTCGACGTACAACCGAAAGCGGCATAGCGGGAAGTGTATTCGTCGATGTACACTACAGATTTCGAAGGGCAGTCAGGTGCAGTAGACGACGGTAGAGAGAATAGTATAAGCAAAAATCGCATTATGGAAGTGCCAGTTACTCTTAAATATCGTCAATGAACGAAATTGATTTTCTTGACGCTTACGTCGTTTTAAATATACCTGTTCATCCGTGTGTCTGACACCGCAATCAGTCTTTGAAAAATGTATAGTGGAAAAGATATGCTTGCTATTTGTACCTGGTCCGTTGAAACCAACTTGAGTACTAAAATACCTATAATAACTATTACACATTAGAAAAAGGCATGTGAAGTCTCTAGTGTAATATACTGTCTTGATTTGGTTCTCGAACAAGGAGCATGTCTTTTAATAACGTTCCTTTCAGGGTAAGTTGACACTACCACCTTGCCTAAATCACATCCACGTGGCGCTACATAAGCACAAGATCGAGGCAATTTGACTTGATTGAGAGAGCAACCTAGTATTGCTAGTAGCATTGCTTCTTAAACTAGTGTTTTCTTGCCGACCTCTTACCAAAGTTTTATTTGCGAAATATCTGACATTTTCGCATTTACTAGATCGAGCTATGCTCTTGTATTGCTATGTATTTATCGATTATTATGATATGTTGATACTGTAATAATACTAGCATATGAATTATATTTATTAATCATATTTTTATCGAGCGTATACAAGAACAGTTCCAGAGTTTGGAAAATATGCTGCCAATGACCTTTATGTTTTCACGAGTGATTTTGCCACTCCGGGTGATTTCATGCCATGATTTTGCACAGCGAGGAAGTTGTCGGCTGAGAGAGGGTCGTTTCGTACGCTCACGCCTGTAGCAAACACTGTGGCTCCATCGCAGATACTGTGTGGCACACGGTGTCTGCGATGGAGTTAGTGCTCAAATCTGTTCGTGTTTCATTGACGGTGGTCAACCGGTTTAGCAAATGTCTTCGTTACAAGCTCAATCGCTACAGATTCATTATCTTAAGTGTCACTCTGCGCCTTGGGCAGAAGGAGGGAAAAGTTGGGGGCAGGAGTAATGATTTGTCGTGCCTTTCACTAAAACTCATTCAACTAACAGTCACCAGATAATACCCCCGGCTAACGAAAGAAATCGGGACTGTGTGTTTTCGTGTGGTGAGTTGTCAGTGGGCCCTTTGGGCCCAGTGGGCATTTGAAAATTTTATCACTGGATAAAATGAAATGCGATGTTAATCAGCGCATATAATAAAAAGTTGGTTTATGTAATTCTCTCAAACAATTCTTATAGCATGAGATATTACCATATTTGTGCTCATTTATAAAATACTTAAAACAAGAATGCTATTTGTTATTAGCCTTTAGTCGTTAAAATCGAGACGCCTCCATTCCTGCCGATTTTCTTGACATTAGATTTTTATCGAAAGTGAAACCTCTTGGAGAATTATCCTGATAAATGAAAGTGCAAGTGTCACATATAGCTAGTTAATGCGAATGTAGTAGTAAAAATAACCTGTTTATACACCGCAGTGCGCGGTAGGTCACTTTGTAGCACCTAACACGGGATTTTAAAAAAGAGCTCTTTGTAATCTTTTTTTGTGACTAGTATGGGCACATCGCAAGTTTTCAATTGCTTTTGTCATTTCTTAGATTAAGGTTTCAATCCTTGTAACCAGAATTCTGGCAATGTTCTAGAATAGCTTTAGCCCTGGCGAGCAATAAACCGCTACACATATGACATAAAAACCGCCCTCATGGTGTTATTCGTAATGTAAACACATCGCAGAGCAACAGAGAACGTACAGAGATTGCTACCTTAGCCTGTTGTTTAGACGTGTGCTGGAAGCGAGAATATAACATCGCACATCTCACCAGTTCACCAGCTCTCAAAGCAGACATGTCTTGGACGATACCAGGCACTTATATAGCCTGCTAGATAGACGGTTCTAAGCCCTCTGGAGCAGCCAGGAATATGCGTTTTTCCTTATGGATATGTAAAACCCTGTATTTATTGACGGCTTTCTCCGTTTTACTTGCAGTTATGAGGTGTATGCATCAAGCATGTATTTTAGTTTTCCTCTGTTGAAGATTGCTGCTTTAATCTATGCTAATCCTACGAATTTTTGGTTTTCGAACCCAAACCTTTCATGGCTGATACACGAGCTGATACACCCTGACGTTTAGAGCTGTAATCTTACTCGCCAACATGGCACTTATAGGAATGTTCACTTTGGGGTGAAGAAAGTTTCACTAGTAACACAACGTATTGCTTTATATATCTAAATGTATTTGAACAATAAGATATTGAGAAATTTCACCAGCTTGAGGTATAATTTACCACAGTGACGTAGCTCTAGCTCAAATTGTGAATTTAAAAATATAACTCAATGTCCCTTTCCGTTAACCTGTTTTGAAGTGAACAGACCTTTCCTACCGCAATTTTTACATCGGTTGTTCTCAATGAGATCTCTCGAGTTTCCTTACTTTGGCATTAGTCCACCATTCACCATTGTTAAAATTCAACGAACCTTCTCGGTTTGCCTTTACTTTTATAGCCTAGGTTTTAAAGGATCGAGTTCTTGAAAAAATCACGCCAATTGTTTTAAACCTATACTTTTTATTACCAAAAAAAATACTGTTATCCAGTGGTGACGTTTTCTTTCAATTTTCAGCCACATCCATGCGTTTCCAGACATGCAAAATCTTTCCAGTTTATTTGGTTGCATTAGCCACATACGGCAGAGCCAGAACTTAATCATGTAATAGAAAAGCGTTTTTTCTGGTCGACCAAAGCCATTCTTATTGAAAACGGAGGCGGTGAAAGCTAATAGAATAGTGGCCGATTATTTAATTCAATCCCACCACAGCGCGAGAATACCTTATCAATGTTCTCACCTGCTTCTTTGGCATTTAAAGGCATCACTGTAAAGCGCCCAGTATCAACGAATCATGCACTCGTTTGATCACAAACAAGCCGTCGTTACTAAACAAATCATGTATTATCAATAAATGTCCTAGTACTGCTCAATCCGCTCAAGACTCGTTGACATGATTGACTCTTGAAAAATTACAAAACTCTTGCAACGAAGGCCTGAAGTCTTGACTGAGATTTCCGAGGAAATTTTAATTGGAAATCGGAAAACACCCAGACTTTTTACGATTGATGACTGCTTGTTCCTACCTGTGATGCTAGTGGTCGCACGCAGCACTGTACATACACAGTGTGTCCAGACCAGTCATACGGTGGCTTTACTTGAAGATCACACGGATCAAAACAGTGGTGGTTGATGCCTTGTGACACGGGGCTGAATGGGGTATGTAATAAATGCTGTATACTAACAGCGCTATGTTATGACACCATAATTCATTCAACTATTTTGTTGTATCTATTTTTACGTTTTTGTTCATTCAAAGAAAAGCAAATATAGACATTTGATTTACCCGTAGATCATTACACAAAGCAATAGACGATTATTCAGCTTTCTTCGTAGTTAGTGAACGCAGGTCGACGCTGGGTTCCGCTGTGATCTACGCCATCTAAAACGATGGAATAATTTCGAATGAGTACAAGACGCATCTCTGACCGCGTCAGGAGATCGTGAGTTTCTATTTGAACTGCCAAATATAAGATCGGCAGTCCATATTAGCAGTCGAGCTCGGTGGCTTGGTGCATTCGTATGCGCCTTGCCACTGGAGGAGACACGTAGGTGCACGGGTTCGATCCCCGCCGGTGAATATTTACATTTATATGGGGTTCGTCTTACGAAGTAATGCCAAAACTGCTACCGAGGACGTTAAATGTTGGCTGATGGTCAGCTTTAAAATAAAATAAAGTCCATATTACCAAAAATTAGGCTACTAGGGTCCTATGAATGTTAAATAATCCGGTTTCTAAATAATCATAAGCGAAAAATGCGGTTTTTTAGATTTTGTATCGAACCTATTGCTTTTTTTCTCTAGTTGTTTTTTTTGTTGATGTACCTCGTATCCGTTCGAACCACTTTTCCCATTCAGTAACATTTATTCATTAGTCATTTTATGCATATAACTACGACCCAACAGTCAGTACCACCAAAACGCTCCAAAAATGTTAATGTATATAAATACCTTTTGTATATGTTAAATATATTGTTGTTTTCTCTAAGTAATTTTAGTCACACTATTCGTGTTATTTACGCTTCCCATATGGTGTCCCCAGAGTGTCTGTATCACTAGGTACATCACTACATACTAACCTGTTGGTCGTATTTTCGTATTAAATTACAACTATTTGGAACCTAAGTTTTATCTTCCTGAAACAGAATGGACGTCAAAATGGTCGTTTTGGCTGTTAGAATTTTCACAACTCGGTCATTCACATCATGTGGATATAAAATTCTCGATCTGACCTCGTTTGTAACTTATCCCTAAGATGTAAGCAGACCTAAGATGTAAAGAGCACAGCCACTTCTTCCCCTAGGAACTGCACTGGCTCGTTTTGTAAAGACACCGCGGCCATCCCTTTACCAATGTTTCTATATACCATAGTTTTCCACGAGCCCAAAGTATTCTTATTTGGACTGGGTGTTGAGCTGCCTCAATTTCTTCATTACACACTCAAATGTTATCTATCGAAGAAAACAATGAGACAAAGTATAGAGTGTTAAAAAGATGTTCTGTATATTCTGTGTAGCCTCAGAAAAATTTTCTTCTAAGGTTTATTCGTATCGCTAATATGATGATATTCATTAATCGAAGACTAATTGCACATTGATTCTTGCTGCAGAAGTATATATCTTCAACAAGGGTCTTCCGATGAAGTCATCAAGAGCGATCAGCACTGGCAAGCTTTAACGAATTACGCCACTACGTTCTACCTTAGTTAGCTGGTAGCTCTTGCTAGACCGAGCCAAGCACTCGACACTGCACGTTGCAACCCGTATGGCTCAGCACACATCCCGCACAGATTCACTATGTCGATCATCTGGCCACGCATGACCATAGCCCTCCTCCACCCATGTTTACCGCCGGCTCTACGGAGTCTCGTTATCTCAAATTTTGGTGAGATGTATTGCCAGAGCCGACCGCCATGGAACAATTCAGCGAAAATGCTGTAACGAACATAAAACAAACCTTAACGAACGGTTACATGGTTGGCGATAAAAGTCACAGTGGCCACCGCCTTTGTTTTAGCTGCACAATGATTACAAAATTTTGTTCAACAGTTGATAGCCAACGAAAACGTTACGTTCTTCTTTATAATCGCGATTTAATATGGAAACCGCAACGGAGAAAGCGGGAGAGGATCAGTTTGCAATTTATGTCCTTTTTGGAGTGCATCTTAAAACAAACAAGCTCTGATGGTTTAATGATTCTATCCATGAATAAGAAACCTCAGAATAAGTAACCGAGAATTTACTTGTAGCAGTAATTGAGGTTGACAATCATCGAAGCTCTTGTTCACAACTGTCATTGAGTGACTTTTACACCGTAAAAATGGATAGTGTTACCTAGTAGGCAAAGTGTTGCAATGACACGGGCCAATCGAATATGTATATGAGAAGGTCAGAGATTTAATGGTTTTATGGAATGATTGGTGATGCTAATAAATATTGAATGGTAGGGAAAATGGTTTCGTGTCAAATTGCATATGGGAACAGAGATTGCAAGAACGAACAGCAGCAGCTGTTTAAAACGACGAGCATTTTGTGCTGTAGCTTGGCTTGTTAATGCTACATTTAGACGTTACGACTCGTGTCTAGGTATATGGAACAGTTTTGCACATCGGAACAAAAACTTATTGTGATCCTACGAATATTGGCCCGACTGAACATCTGTTCTTTCTCTGCCGAGTTATTGATTGATCGATTTACTGACCGAACGCATTTCGGTTTAGACGCAATATGAAAGTCTAATCAGATTTATGTGGCGTACATATCTACGTTATGTACAGAATAGTGGTTGGCCATGATAACAATGATAATGATAAATGTAGAGTTAAAACGTCCGACGAAATTGGGCACATGTTGGCAAGACTACCGCAGCCGCGTCCATGAGCTCGACCCAATAACCCTGTCAGAGTTCTGATCGAAAATTGTCTACCTGATATTGTCTAGTCGTAATTTCACGTAAGTGGTTCTATTGCGTACGAAGTCGAGACTCTGCCTGCGTTGGTACAGTTCATGTTATCTTCTCCATAAGTCGTTGCCCTTTAGCCTGATGGAGGTTATTTCAATTCCTTCATCTCTGCAGCTCGTCGGTGTTTCCATTACATCTGCATTGCTAGTAGGGCATCATTCCCTCAAACTCAGATACAGCAATAAGTGCAGAAGCGATTCTAGTCGGTGACGGCTCCTTAGAATAGCGATCTCTTCCATTCGGGCTTTCTGCGGGACTCAATGTTTCCCTTCTCTCACCGCCTTTTCCTACAAGGAAGGGCAACCATTTTTCCTCTGCCATTGCTAGAGAATACAACGATAGATATTCGAATCGAATCAATGCTTGTCTTTATTTGTTGGTTGCTTGACACCCTAGTAGTTTCGAAAAGGTGAAAGATAGAAGGGGCGAAAAAGCTTTGTAGTATAGTATCTGACAATCGACTGTAATCGACTATCTGTCATTCTAGTTGAATATACTTTATTGACTGATACGTCGCACGAAGTCATTATATGTGTTGTCGGATGTTAGCGCTAGCAAATAAGTTGGCAAGCCGCGAGTCGGTGGACATATGACTTGGCAGATTATGGATTGCCCGGATCACAGTTATTTCACGCGTGTGGATCAGTCGTTTTCTGCAGCAATCCTTCTGTTCCGCTTTGTAATGATGTCACCAATCATCGAATTTCACAGACACTTTGGCATAACAAGGTGGAAATGGTTCTGATGGTCTGCCGTTGCCAACTGCTGCAAACTGTTATGAACACGTAGAACTATCGGATCAATAGGGCGATTTTGAAGACACGTATATCTATAGATAGCATCGGCTCAGAAAAGGACCATCCGACTTTACATATCCATTGTTTTGAAGTAACATAATCTCAACAATAGTGAGTACACTGTATTTGTTGTATGTAATTAGAAGAGATAGTTAATTTGGAAGAATGAAAACTGGTTTTGAAAATATACACATACATATGTTCGACTAGGGTCAACGCATGTATGAATTCATATCTCTTGTACATCTATGAAGGGCTTAAATTACGATACATAAATACACGGGTCTTGTTATTGTTGTAATACAGCAATGTCAACAGTTTCCGGTTAATAAAGAGAAAATTTTAGGCAATATGAAGTAATCACCCAGTGAATCTCGTAGAGTTCAAAGCTACGTTTTTAAATTATTAGACAGAAGCAGTTGCAACGCTTGTTGTAGATGTTCATCAAAGCCAAACCGTCATCGGTTCTCACCACAATTACGCACTGCTAAACAGTGAACATCATTAGCAGTGAAATTTTTGTAACTATGAGACTTGATCTTCTTTGTACAATTCACCATTCAACCGTAAATTACTAGTTTATGAGAATGTTAGTAAGGAAGTGGTCTTATCTTCATGTACATAGTTATGTTGTGAACCAGACCAACGAACGTGTATTGGAACGTAAAAGTTTGTCTATAAAAGAAGTCGCTTTAAAACTACGACTGCTAGATGTGACTGTAGCAGAAGTGAGATAGCAACCGATAGGTGGTCAATGACAATGATAAATTGCTCCACTTCGTAGTCTTGCCACATGTCTGGAGCACAATACCTGACCGTTCTTTCTGCACTTCAGGAACTGACCAATATACGCGGTTCCTCGAGGTGGATTCAGCCAACAAACGTCGATTTAGAAATAATGCCAACCCCAAACGGAATTGTATATTTTATTTTTTGACAACTTAATAAGCGCGCGTTTTGAATAATGCTTTGAACAAATCGGTGTTCGATAGGTAATTAATGAAGATAATAGGCAAAATTATAACAAAGCACATTAACAATAGCATGCAATGATAGGTATCATCAAGTAGGCTTTAGTCATTTTCTGCTAAACAAATCATTTGCACACGTGAAGTTAGGGGCATGGAGCGTTGCCGTATATTCGAAGAGAGATATAGGCGACTATAGGCAGACCGATTGTATTGCATTTATATAGCAACGACCGAGCAAACTATTGCCGCGTATAGCAGGGAAGCTAAATAGAGGGCCAGAGTATCCCCATATGTGTGCTCCGCTTAGTTCGAGCCAACGATTAAGATGAAGACAAGAAACGATCCTAAACAGACTAATGGTTGATTCAAGTTATATTCAGCTATCAACGAGCTCCAATGCCGGCTCCCAACGTCCAAGGCGAAACAGGGCTCGTTTTCCCAATGACCAATTCAAAGTGGTGTCAATCGGAATGTGAGCTATCTCATAAGGGGATACACAATGTGCTACGACGATACTGCTTGCCATCGCGATGCTGTAACATGAGACGAACCCCCTGCCCTATCTACACTTAAATACCCAGACACACACGCATGCACGCGATTACACAACAAGGTGGATCATTTACTGCAGAGCCAGCTCCTATATTGTCGTTTTTCAGCACCAAGGAACACCCAAAGTAGACCACTCTTGGGCTGAGGCTGTGGAGCCCATTGTACCTATATTACTGTAAAAGTAAGAGTTTGGCAAGGAATAAAGTGTTCTTATTGGGGTCCGAAGGCGGTATGGAGATTATGTTCCATACTAGAGGAAGGTGGGAGGGCATGAAGAGCGAAGGGCATCTATATGATATTGTACATAGTCAAGGGAGCAATGAGTCATCTAATCATATAGGCGCGAGTCTTCTTGACAATGCCGGTGCCTGCTAGTCCGTTAGCAGCCGGTTCATGTCCAAAGAGAGAGAGAGCGAGGAAGAACGGGAACGACATTGACTCGATAGTTGCTTGTACTACACCACTGCTCGGATTTAAGCAAGGCCCTATCACTCGAGTGTCCTTTGAAGCGCGACGAGTGGGAACTGAAACCAAACGTGGAATCGGGCGAGAGAAAGTGATAGAGCAATGCATGCAGGGATTGAATTCATGGGAGAATTCGCAAGGGGCAACTTCAGCTTTTAATTCTGCCCAGTCTAGCATGGCCAGGCGCTCTGGCACCGGCTCGTTTTTTTGCTCGCTTTATTTAACAATCTATTCTCTGTCGTCACAGTCCGCTTCCGGGACAGGTTGCATGAAGGGGTAGCGATTTAATGAATAATAATTGATTTAAAATCATTACTTTGATATGGCATGCCAGAGATGCTAGGAATAGTAGATATGTGAAAGGTATGTTAAAAAACCCTAGCAGACACCGCCAGTCGCTAAAGCACCTTTGTCGCAGTGAAAGCTAAATGGCTTGATTTTGCCGAGCACTCGTTATGGATATTTAGCCAGTATCAAAATTTTATGCATGTATACATATCCAATAAAGGGTTCAACTAAATGACATAAGCGTTTAACGATCATACACCTGAGCAAGATTAGATGGGTAAATATGATCTGATTATAAAACAAACAACTAGGTAGAAGTAGATAGCAGTCTGGGACACAGATTGTGACCGCAGCGTCGCCAAAATAAAAAAATCCCAATCGAATCGCAGAAGAACGCAAAGTGAATGAATGCGAACGAGTGATATGGCGTGTACTTGCTTTTGCTGTAATAGCAAGGCGAAGCACTGTCGATCGTCTGTCGGAATACAGAGGAAGCAGTTTATGAACTGTCATGGAATACGAGGCTCGTCGAGGATATGCCCCGGATTGCGACGGATGTAGAGTGATTCATACAAACACAAGAAGCCTGTCTGATTGAGAAGTATCTAGGTTGATGTTCGTAGCATGGACAACTTGCTCAGTCGCTGACTCACCGAATGAGCGATTCAACTCTACCCTGGCTGTCACACACACAAGCTCACAAACATGGCGATACATACACGGTCGCATAGTAAAAATATATGAGACTAGTGCTCTAGCAGAAGTAGCTCTTTGGCCTAAACATCGGGTGAGCATGCACAGTTGAACATACCATGGGCATCCATGGATGCCCCTGCTATGCTTGGAGTTGGATGGACAAAGTAAAAGGGCAATGTGAAAGCTCGTCTTGATTTTTCACGGGTCATGACTTTTTGGGTTCAGATCGGATAAAGATTGGCCGGCTGGAACACTCAGCAAGGAGAGGGGGTAAGGCGCAGTGACACAAGTAATCTCTTTCCAAGTGAAAGTTCTCTGACACGGCAAAAATATCAGGGCTTCATGTAATTTTTGCAGATTTATTAATCCTTGAAAAGCCAATTTTTATATCAGGTTAGTGAAAACCCTATATAGCGGAGTGACGCTTTATTGGTTACAATAGATTATGTTATTTGGCGGAATTTGTCTAAAAGAACAAATCACCTGATGCAAACAGGAGTCACTAGGATATTAAAAAAGATATTTGGAATTAACCTATCTGTGTACATTATAAAATAACGGTGAATGAACCATTTAAACTAAACTTGATATATATGGGTTCAGTGCATGAAGCTTGCTACAGCATTTGTTAGGAGTAATAGATTCCTGCGCAGTCGTGTAGGTTGTTGCGAACTTCTTTTCTAGACAACTCCAACGTCACCAGTTTTAGACCACACAGCTTAGTGGCACTGTGCGTTGTCCTAAGACTTTCGACCAATGGCGCTACAGAACGGCCCTGCTCAGCTATCCGACTGAGCTCGGAACACCAGTTTGATGAAACAGCCAAGCTGGTGCCCATCAATCTCGAACTAGCTGCCTGTTGTCAAGAAAGCTCCTCTTGGAAAGTCTCACATAGATAATCATAAGATGATCTCCCTAACGGAAACTCCGGCAGTGCGGAAAAGAATGATGCTCGTCATAATAACGACTGTTTGTGATTGTGTGCATAGTCGGTAGAGTGAGCGGCAGGTTCAATCAAGACAAATCGACTGTCTTTCCAAGGCAAGTCAACAGATTGTCGTCTATCGCTTTGATGCAACGCTAACGGGTTATGCCGATCTGTTGTAGGCGATTGCCACGAACGACCACGCTTTCTAGCCAGTGATAAATGTCTAAGATGAGGACCTGAAGCATTTTTATGTCAACAGTGAGAAAAGACCGGTGCACTCATACAAGTAAACAACTACGCAACCTATTGGGCCATCTATTTTTGGATTAGCTTAATAAGTTCTGCATACATTCATCGATAGTCAAATGAGCGTCTGTTTTTGGATTAGCACTAAAGCTATGGTATTTTTAAAAGTACCCAGTACGCGCGAAAGTCATGAGAATCTCAAATGACAAGACAGTTTTAAATAACCAAGAAATAACTGAAAATTATTTAAAAGTATATTTGAAAATATATTTCAGTTCTAATAATTATTAGTACTGAATGAAAAGAATGAAAAAATCTTCTCTTATTGCCCGGTTGGCTTAACAACCTAAATATATAAAAGCTCCCCTTTCCTTATCAAGCACAGTAGCACGCTTACAAGTGTTAAGGAGTTAACGTGGGGTACTCTGTTCTACGTAAGTCATGATCACGGTAGAAGCCATACCATTTCACATTCCTGGCCACCACCACAGCAAATTTATTTTATTCAGACAAGATGGCAATTCATCTTCATATCGCTAGTCATGCCATGATTACCCTATCAACAGCGAAGTCCCTGTAGTAAGAGCTATGCAAGGGCTCGTCGGAGAGTAGCAACGCCACCACCAGAGTCTTCCCCTAACGAGAGGTGGTGGAACCAAAAATTTGTCTGTGTGAGCGTAATACCCCGTACGGCCGTTGTTGGCTACACCTTCGTACCATTTATTACGCTGCGGATTTCTGACGCTTGGATCAGCCGGATAAAGATGTTTAAAGCCCGAAATGAAGTTTGACATCCTGTACTAGTAAACAATGATCTTATCAAGAATGCCGTCACGATCAGCAATCACAAGAATGCTAGTTTTGGTGCGATTACCTCTTATAATCGGAACAGCGGTATGTGAGGCTATTAGATTTTTATTGTGTGTTGGAATACGAGAAAAATTAGTTGTCATAAAACACAATGTTCGTGCTTGCGTAAAATAGCGATATCAGTTTACGGATTAAATTTGTGTATGTTGTGTTTCTGTTGTTACATTTTGAAATACCCAGTAACTGCAAATGACATAACGATGCTGAAGCAATGTCTTTGCGACCGTACAATGATCGAGGAGTCAGAGAGTGGAAATAAAAGCATATTTACATAGACAACAAATATTATCGACTAACCCACTTCTCAGCGAACGCAAACCAAATTCCAGACGAGGCACGCTTATATAATAGTTGCTATACTGGCAGTTGTGCGAAAGTTCTCTGCTGTAGATATACTCAGAAAAAAAGTGAACACGTTTGGAGAACCCAAAGTTATCACAATATATTTCCATATATACATGTATAGCGTGACGAATGAAATCGTCATCAGTAAATCATACGGAGTCATTGCGAGGCCTGATTTGTATCTTTCACAATTATTATCGCTACGATGGTACAGAAACACACGGATATTTTATTAATGCAGCATGTTTCATGTCTTTATGAATACATTCATATATGGGCCCACCGCAAAACCGTAAAATTACCGCTGCATCGTCCAAAGGACGACTTACTATATTTACAAGAGAGCTTTCTTGGAACATATTCAAGAGTTGTCGCGTGCGAAAGAAAACACAGAAGCACTAAAAAGGAACAATAGGACGAAACTATGGTGCGAAGCAGAGCTTATTTTTCTAAATTCCTCCCGAGTGGCCTAAAATGAGAAATGATAAACGCGGCATTTAGACCATCCACAAATTTCACATCCTAGAGGATTGGTTGTAATTCGTATTTTGTTCTTATACCATTCACTCACTGGCGGTCGCCGGGCAACTACTGTTTGCCGTTAATACTGGTCGAATCATTGCCATGAGACCTTCGCAAGCGCTGCTTGGGTACTGCAACGGTCTTCACACTGGCCACCGTATCACTTTGGGCACTTTCAAGGTGGCAAAGGTTTGCTTCTGCTGACGTTGAGCCTCCGGATGCAAATAAAAGCGTATGTGTACATGCACATATTGTGGGTGCTACACACAGGCGTAGGTCGATGGTGAAATAATTATGCTACACGCGAAAACAGAGAAAGTATGATACGTATTTACGGGTAAATGCCTTTTTTGGCGAATATTGTTGAGTATTAAACGCGGAAAGTGGACGACCATTTGGGTAGACATAAGAATTTGTCATGTTTTCGGACGATTTTGGCATGTTATGGGTAGGTACACTTACATTTACATTATTGCGCCGGGTACGTCGCACTAATGAGAGAAAAATTAAGGAGGCCGCTGTACTTTTTGTCCTTATATTATCATTATGTCTACTTTCGTGGGTGTTTTACTTTTTATGTAAAGGAAGAATATCGGTTTTTGTTCTAATACATAATCTTCTTAACTATCTGCATTAATCAATGCAACTGCTAATCTTGAACATTTCAATTAAATATTTAAACATTAAAATATTTTCTATTGTGCAATAACTAATGCCCGAGTTTATGCTAGTCGCTAAGCTAAACAAGTTTATTACATACATTTCTTCGTAGTACCAATAAGTGAAGATGTTGCAGTCGCTGCAGAATTTAGCTATACAATAAATAATTTACAATTCAATTTCATTTTCCGAAAAAATTCTTCACTCTGCTAACGGAACTACTTAAACAGGTCTAGTATATGTTAACGCACCGCTACTCCAAGTAAACGAACACATTCAGGCAGTTATGGTGTCTTCACAAGTGCTAACTAATGTGTACAGGGTTATTCAAACTATGTGTAACTATGTGTTTGCAGACATTTATAAACGGTTTTACAGTAACAGTCAACTAAAAATGTGTGCGATTACGAACCCACATAAATTAAAGAAAATTGTGAATTTATGTAAAAAGTGAAAACATGCTTCTTTAAGGCATTTTAACCTTTACTATTTCGATATAACTGACGACTGGTTTGACAATGATCGTTAAGGCCCGTTTTAATTTAAACATAAGACAAAGAAACTCTTCTCTTGCCTGAACCATAGAAAAATCCTTGCTCTAACCAAATTAATCCGTATGTTGCTACATATACCGGATACAATGACTGTTATTTAACCAGCATTTCAAGTTAAGCCAAGTTTCGAATATTACCAAGAAGCGTGGTTTATAGGTTGCATACAAATCGAGACCGAAGAAATATTAGCTTAAGCTTTACGTACCTAGCCCCTAGTCTACAGTTAACATTCTTGGTTACTTTAATTTAAAATTTAAAATTAAAATAATTAAAAATTTTTTTCGGTCACGTTTGCACATGTTGTACAAAAATATCTCGAATTTACAATGCTATGAAAACGAAGCAATAATAAAGTAGTTTAGAAGATATTCCAAACTTTTCGCCACGCTAATTTTTCGCAAGATTTTCAAAATTTTTTGCCTCACAATGGTGGAAACATTTGTGTTTTGTTAACAATTTTGGAAACAGTGCTAAAGAGCTGTTTTAAACTGATGCAGATGTACGATAGATATTTATTTAAACGCCACTTGGTAATATCTGACTATGTTTTTCGATAAAGGCAATTAGCCCTAATATACGACAAGTATGATCGAATGCAGTATGATCGAAAAATTGGTTTTTAAATTTTACCTGATTAAAGTAGGCGTAGGGTAATATATGTTTAAGTCCAATTTGCTGGTCATATTTTAGCGCATCTGGTGGTGAAGTCCGTGATTTGCATTATTCGGAACTATGCTAGAAATCTAAGCACTAAGAGACAGCATACTAAAAGTAATTGACTTAAGGTTGCATTCATTTGCAAGAACTACTTAGGTCAAGCTGGCCTTTTACTTTATCGCGAAACCTAGTAGTTTTGTTACAGGGCTTATAAAATGTGAAGCTATACCCTAATATTTTCTTCTATATAATCACCAAATTTACCACACTAATAACAATCGTTGCGTGAATGGTAACCTAAGATACCACACGCACGCCACCGTGGTAGACTTGCTGCTACCACGTAGCAGACATCGACAATGACAGACGTACATTTGGATACCGGTGAGGCTGGACTCTCGTTCTTTTCGCTTCAGTTCCGGCCACGTGCAGCCTTATTTGGTCCTTCAAAGCTGATGCCAAAATACATATTGCTCATGATGCGTCACACAACAATATAATTGAAAGGTTGTTTCACAAAAAGTACTCCCACGTAGAAAAATACTCATGTGAGCACACTAACCGACTTTCAGTTTTTACCAAACCTCAGGCGTAGAAAAGCCTACGATATAGTAGGAGCTGTCTAACGTCAAAGAATAGACATCGTTTACAACGACCAAGCCAATCCGGCACCTACCTAAAATTTCGCTTCAATATACTACGCCTCAGGCGTACAGGATCACGCCCAACCAAATCGATTTAGCTGCTACTACAACTGCATGTGTGTGTGTGTGTGTGCGCGCGTAAACATCGACCTGCAAATGTTATGACAAACAAATGAAGAAGCGCTTTACTTGAACACAAAAATATCGAAAAATTATGATACATGAAAAAATAGTAAACATGAAATCATTTATTGGTTTTTATGTACATTTACGTATAATTCACAATTTACAGATATCCAGAGTCTATACAAAACTTTTTCTGCTCTACACACTTTCAATCTAGGCCGCGAACTGTTTAAATTACTTTGTGCTCCTGTACCTTAGACGCAAATTCAGGTTATGAACTGCACCTTGGACAGTTAAACTCGAAAACAAGTCTGGACTTCGTAAAAATCCATATAAATATTGCCACTTTACTGTACATATTGCAGCTCTCAGTTCATTCTAATGGCATAGTAGCGACGGTACGTATAAATACCAGTCGGCCGTCGGATAATATATAATAGAACTTCAGCTGGTGATGAGATTTCGTTTACGCAATAGACATAAAATGCTGAAGTCCATCGTTTATTTTTTATTGTTCTTCAAAACAAACAGCAGGGCTTAAATAACATCTCCGGCTAAAATTACTTAATCTTGTATCCCAATAATAGAAGATCGCGTGCCAGACTATTTTGTATAATTCAGCAATTTTCAAAAACGAACAGCCCGTTACTCTGACATAAGTCATAAGGGATATTCAGACTTCAGGCTCTTACAAACTGCACCATCAGCAAGAACTGAACAACGTAAGACTTATTCCTCAGAAATCTACGAGGTTGCGGTACGAGTCGTTCAAGTTGGAAACATCCGTTAGTACACAAATGTACTATATTATGTACAATCAACTGTAATTGGTTCTACCTTACCCTATTTTACGCCATCGGTCCCATTAGACATAATATTAAATCGCCTACATTCGCCTACACTCTGCGAAGATTGGAAGTAATACAAAAACAAAATTTTTTTCAAAACATTTGCTTTGGTGAAATTCTTTTCTTGTATTATGTTTCGTAATATTAAGAACTTAGTCATCACCTGAGTGATTAGTTCGAAATAAGATTCAAACCCACGCCCCAAAGTGTTTCTCTAACGTTGCAGTCAGATCTGGCCTTTCAATGTTCTTGAGAACTTCTAATAGACTTGTAAGAGTCCCAGCTTCACGGTGGCGAACCTCCCAGAGGTCAAGTAGGCATGCCGTGGGGCTGACCTTTGAAGCGAAGTAAGTTAGATTCCTGTAATGAAATCGTCCGTGTTTACTGTAGTGCCTTAAGTGTGAAACACGAGGCTAACATTGGGATGGCCGACGGCGCAATTATCTATATGCCTCACTATTAGAATCCCGTCAATTGACAGGTATTTCACTGTTCTAATAAAAATTAGGCTCATCGTGGCTTGTTTTACGTAACAATACTATTAAAGCCTTTTGTTGAATGGAAAGATCATGAACGTAGTTACTCCCAGTTGCACATGTTACTCACCCGTCAAGCTCAAGATGTTGGGCTAACCTTCGCCAGTCACTTCCTTCGGGGTTCGGGGGATCTAACAAAACGCAGATTCTTGACCGAACTTCAGGAGTTAGACGAAATCCTTCCGCAGGAACGACGGTACTCCCACCTGTACGGCTGATCAATGTGTTGCTCAAGTGACTATGTACCGTTTGCGTGGGCATTTCAGTGGTGTTGCGGTAAATGGCATTAGAATTCAAATTTAGTATCTGCCGGTGAGACTGATTACCGCGCTGGAACACCATCACACGACAGGCAAGTTTCAGCGGTTCGCTGTGAGAGGACGAGGTTAGCACAAAGGAGCAGTGTAGTAGCGAAAGACGCGAACTCCACACATGACTAAACGGTATTTCTTGCTGGTTAGCGCCCGGTTTGAATTCCCAGTCGTCCGACAAAGAGCTCTCCTCTAGCGTAAGACAAAGATTAGCGCCGCCGTCATGGAGGACCATACTTTTCGGTTCATCCAGAGGTACACTACGACCCCTCTCATCACTGTAGACGTTCTGTAGGGCCGCCTTCGTATCTTCGACACAGTAAACTCTAACCGAGTAGTCGTTCTGCGAGAGACTTGAGATCTTGGAAAGAAATGCCAAGAGCACAAGTGATTTAGCAGCGAACGATTTATTGCTCGATTCACCGACGAGCACAAACCTACAAAGTTTATCTGTTTGCAGATGGCACATTCGGCTGTCCATCTGCACGTAAGCTCTTTTCGATATCACATCTTGCCCAGTCGACATGAGGGAAAGCTCTTTTTTCCACTGCGCGTGCAGCTCACCGTTCGTACCTGAGCTAAGCAAGTGTACATTCCACTTCTCGGCAGGTGCATGAGCACAATGATCGAATGAGAGGATGACTGGCCTAGCCAGGGGCGACCCAACTGGCCCACATTGTATCACGGCACTGAGCATGCTTTGCTCGTCATCTAAACCGACTAGCCGTTCCCGTTCACCATTACCCAGAATCGCTATATACATTTCTCTGCGACCGTGGCGAATAGCTCCAGGTGGAACTGTCAACCACACACTTAAGCGGTCTAAGCCCACACGACCACCTTCAGGGCCTACTGTCATCCACGCGATTTGGTGATTCGGTACGTAAGGCGCTACACTGGCTTTGTTTGTACCAGAGATTCTAAGTTCGTCTGATATTGTGTCGTAGATCAGATCGTATTCTGAAGCAGATCCGGGCGCGCCGTAGTCGGAGTAGCTTTGTGTTTCAGAGTCAGTTCGGTGTGTTTTTTCCGTGGAACTAGGTGTCCGCGAATGGTTCACATTGGAATTCGATCGTATCTGAGTTGGTGTCACTGAGCCAGGTGTAGATGTTGTTTGGGTGTATAACTTCTGCAGAAGAGGTATCGTGACAGCTGTTTCCAGTTTGCCCTCGGTGGAAAAGTCTTTCAATCGTAGATCCTGGCTGAAACTCTCGGCTACGTTAGGCGGTAGCGTGGCGATGCCTAAAATTCAATTATAAAAAAACAATTATTATTATACCTGCGTGTGTGTTTATAACAAACTATTTTTCCTTTACCTTCACAGGCAACTGTTGGAAATTCACCATTGATGGGCACATGGGTGTTGTACGTGGCCATGTGATGCGGCGTGCTCGGGAGTTGCCTTTTGTCTGCCTGGCCACAGTCCCTGGGCCAAAACCGCAGAGCGATAAGAAACGTGAATGCTAGAATTATCGCAGCTAGAGCCATCCCAATGACCATAGCGATTGCTTCAAGACCACCAACATGGGACAGCAGGAACCCTGAAAAATGCAACAACAATAAAAACTATCTTTCGGTGTATGTATGAATATAGCCCTCATTCAAACACAATTTTGAGAAACTAAAATCGACATTACCGATATTTTAAGTATGTACCTTGTTCTTGGGAAAGAAGCGACCCCTCTTCTTGTAGGTAGTTGTTGGAGAGACCTTTGTAGCCTCCTTCGGATCCGGGAATCACAGGACCCAACTGAGGGTGGAAGCCGTTGATTTTCGAGCCGCGCATGGAGCACATTCCCCCGGTGCAATTGGCGGATATGTGATTTTTTCCGGAACAGGGAGTTGCGGCGTAACGCTGAAGATGTCCAATACCCTCCTCACTGCCTTGTACTCTGTGCGCGTGGTGAGACTGTGCGGCTAACAACCCATTTGAGCACCATCGCTGTCGATGCTTTTTGCAATCCGACCCGCATTCGGACCAGGCAGTCCACTGACTCCACGTGGCAGAAAACGGAGCTGAGTCCCCCCAATCTTTCTCCGTCGAGTGACCGTTGAGACAATCCCTTCGCGAGTGGCACTCATTGTGTACAAAATAGTCACCAGGACAATCTCTTCCACCATGTCGAGGTGGTGGATTTGTGCATGAGCGGCTCCTTGTGCGCTGACCACGCCCGCATCGAGACGAGCACTCGCTCCATGATCCCCACGATGACCACGAGCCATCCGCTACAGAAAGAGCGACAAGGCGGACGAAAGACGTTATGTATACACTAAGATGTAAGGTATGACTCGATTATGTATTACGTTTCGTATAAATGTATGTTGTATTCCCGGTAAATGACGGTGCTCGTTTAGCGATGTACTTACAGCGAACGTGAATATCGATCTTATATCCGAGTCGAACAGTCGAGTGATCTTTATTGCTTCCACCTGCTTTGATCCCACAGGCGTAACTGCCTTCGTTGGATGAATCTGCGCGCAGAATGAGAAGACTCCCCTGCTTCGAATCAATCTCGACGTTATCGTCTAGCATAACCTCAGCCCCGTTTTTCAGCCAGAAAACACGATAACTCTCATTCTCGCTTTGAAAACCCCGAAACTTTAAGGAATGTGGCCGATCAAGTGGGCACTCAAGTAACACTTTTTCCCCAAGAGACACTACCCGTGTTCCAGATATATTTGCTTTGAGGTTCTTTGGGGATTTCTTCTCAGCGGTAGCACCTGGAAGATATATGTTTTCAATTAAAAGGTTATTACTTGCTGCTTATTTTATGACAGCTAATTTCTACGTGGTTAATAACACATTGTCATTGTTTCGAGATATGTCTGTAAAAACATCTGATCAACCTCGGACCTTTATTAACGGGACCCCGCAACAAGAAGTCCAGTCTTAGCGAAGCGCGGGCAGTATTACTTAAGAACTTCAGCTCCGGGAATATAATTCGGGAATAGGACAGCGTTTATAGTCATTATGTAATTATTAGCGCTTTGTCTATATAGGGTTATTGATGACTCATTGGCTCCGCCGAATATTGGGTGAGCGTAAACCGACAATCGATTCAAAGATGACTTTGCACTTGGTCGGCTGTAAATAAACATTAGCTCGAAAACTCAGCAGCCTAGGATCAAACGGCTTTATAGAGAAGAACGGGTAGTCAGATTTCAATGGCAACGTGCCAGGTTTGGTTGATATTCACAGCACTTCTCAGAGGCGGTAGCTGTGTGTATTCAAAGAAAACAAGAAGAACGTTATATATTTTTTCTTTCCTCAATATTTCCAACAAAGCACATTGTTGTACAAATTGTTATGTATACATACATCGATTGGGGCAATAATAGCTTACTGGAAGTGGAAGATAAATGAAATATTTCGACAAGCTTCAATATCTATGGGGAAGCTAAATTTAGCCAGCAGAACCATAGGTGAGTAGCACAAACACACCAACAGGCTTCTTTTATCTGTGGTGATTACGGCAAATCATGAAACACCGCTCAGCTAAACATCTAATAACACCCATTACCCTCGGTATATTTAATTGTTGCAATCCTTGAGATGACGTGTCCTTTCGAGCTCCATGCGTAGCAGATGCAATACAGGGTTGTGACATTTTTCAACTCTTCGGTGGTTTTAAACATGTCGAAGATCCTTTCGTCGACGGTGGCTTCTATTTCAATGTGTCTTACGCCCGTCATAGGATCGACTAAGTCAACGAGTGTCGAAGAAGGAACCACAAGTGATCCTCCAGGGCTATTATAATCCGTTTGCTGCTGTTGAGCATTATTATTGGCCAGTTGTGCAGCTGTGCCAACAGCAATTGTTGATCGGACGGTCGAGACAGGTTGAGCTCCCGAGAGGTTTCTCGCCGAGCACCGCACTTGCACTGAAAGAGCGTTCTTTGCAGCACAAATAAATCCATTGTTAGGACCATTCGTGGACTCGCCGCGAGTAACTTTAGTGTCGACGGGCTCACGTTCTATAACTGGGCCTTCGTTAAGCTCGTGTAGCAATAAGGAGAACGCATTTGCACCATCACCATGATGGGTTCCACCAACATCTTCATCAAAGTCGGTTTCAGAAACATCTGAAATAAATAACGGAATCGCCTCGGTATTGATAACATTGAAATAGTCATTTTGTTGGCTAAACATCTGAATAAACGTTCTAAAGAACGTTGAGAAGACCTCTAATGACGCTCAAACCGTTCATTCTGTAGTATCTTTTAAAATGGTATCGTCACCGTTGAAGCATTCAACAACGCTTATCTTTTAGTACACTCAGTTTATAGAGATAGCTTTTTGATTGTAAAAAAATATATACTAGGTTGGCGAGATATCTTAGAATCGTTGAAAATCTCGCGAGATATTGGTCAGAGACTGAATGTAAAAAGATTATTTATGCCTCCAGGCGGTCCTTGTAACGTTGAGAGATAAAGTCCGATTATTGTTAAAATATACCACATTTGAAGGCTGTTTGACGTTAACAAAAATTATATTTTTACTAAAATGAGCTCCACCATGATAATCCGGGGTGGGCTGTCGCTCAGCACTCAATTTGAGCTGTTAAACGTCATATATTCTTCCAAGTCAAGGCAGCATGTCAGATCGTCTAGTAATCCAGACCTTCAGGGAAAAACTGAACATGGTGTGCAATTACACAAGACGATCATGTTCCAAATTTGCTCAAAACTTTTAGTGTAGTTCAGTTACTGTAAGTTATGAGCGGCAAATGTCATGTGAATGCGTGTATTTGCACTATAAAAAAAAGCGCTAATCAATAGGAAGTAAACTACGTAAATAAACTAGCATACTTCATGACGATAACCAGGCCATATACTATTACAGTGATTTTATAGAAAATTGCAAACCGGAAACCTCTACCGCATTGATTACTTTTTGGGCCTCGAATCATATAGCACTCACCTGTTTCTCTAACAACGGCAGATTACAGCCAAAACTTCTTGCTTTTTTGCTTTCGGCGACAAGCTATTTAAACTGCGAAGATTTAATCGGTGGATACTTTTTTAAATTTAGTTGAAGACAGACCGAACCGATTGGCAAACCGAACACATACCAGGGAGCTAATAGTCCTGGATTTTATATAAATCTCTTTAATCTAAATCTTTACCTGTGCACAAAGAAGATTCTGTAGGAAAATTGTATCTACAGGGAAATTTTTTGGGTAAATTTACAGATATTCCGAGATTTTCCCAAACGGATAGGATTTGTCATCTGTTCATTATATTTGTAGAGACACGGCTTTATTAAAACTAGGACCTTGTTCAGTTAATAAAGCAGCCTACCAATAATCTTTTCTGAGGCATAGGCGACCAATAAAACTCATACAACATCACTTAGTTGTAAAAAGCACATCCTTAAGGAGTGCCGTATGAAGGTTTTAATGTACAATCCACACTAACAAATGTAGCATGTATAGGAGTAAGGTACGCACATGTGAATGAATTTTGCAAATATTTTAAAGGGCTGAAATTTGTTATATTAATTCAATTTGTGCAACGACTCTAACTAGCAGTATATGACCCGGTATTAAAGTCGAAACCCTCACGAAACTTTCACGAAAACGGAATTTTTTATATGGGTAAAAATAATTTAATGGATAAAACATTCTAAGAATTGAATGACAGCCTGTTTCTAAATAACATGCCCCCAAAACATCTACTAATGCAGCTCAATCAAATGATTCTGTATCTAACTGTTCCCGCTAAAACAGGTGAAGATGGGAAATTATAGTAGCTTCAGAATCAACAACTACCTAATGACTGATGTCCGATGAACAGGCAAAGTGAGTCGCCTCCGATGATAAAAAGAGAAAGCCAGCACAAAAAAATCCATAGCAAGGACATGGTATCCGCTGTTCACTTCATAACTGCGCCGAGTAACATCGAAAATGCAACCGCTAGTAGCACTTGCGAGACTATAAGAAAAACCCGAAGGATCTGAAAAGCGACAAACCGAAGATCCGATCCTATCTTTGACACTGAATGCAGTACACCCACTTGCCTTTTCGACGCAAGAAAGTGCGTAATAGCAGCAACGATGCGACAGTAACAGTAATGCAAAAAAGCAATAATAGATGCCGCGGAGCGAAGTTTAGTGACGCAGTAAAAATGTCATAAACAAGCACTACGGCCACTCTAGAGCCTCTTAAACATGGGTGCCAGTCAACCTTGATTGCTAACGGACGGAATAATGATTTTCAATCTAGTACGTCCCTAATGCGATGTTCTATATTATAAAATGCTTCAAAGAACTGGAAAAGGTATATTGCACCACGCAGTTCTGATTTGTTGCTTTTTCGAATATACTCAGTGTCAGATACCTGTTTGGCTGGTGGTTTCCAGAATTACCGGACACCCATCGGCTACGGACGTCTTGCGGTAGCTTAATCAAACTAGGGCATAAGTGGATACTTCGAAGCGACCGTACGTCGCTTTGAAGTGCAGCATCTTCGAATGCTCACGTATAGAAATTGCAGGAACACAGAATTTGCTTTTACACTGTGTACCTAAATGTGCAAATTTAAAGGTACAAAAATGTTAACAACGCCTTTCATAGCGCCTATAATTTCTGCACTATTCTTCATTAACATACTTAATTTCTTTCCAATATGTTTGCAAGCAATTAGTCGCAGAAGTTGGTAAGCGAATAGAATGCAACTTCAAGAGAAAATTAGAATAAAAGGATTAGTAAAAAGGTATATATTAAAATAAATATATGAAAGTATAAGATACAACTTTAAAGAAACTGAAGAAGACAAAGCGATTCGAATCGCCACGAAACATTTCTTTACATTCTTGTACGGACCTGAAGCATACATGCATGTATACGCATAGAAAAGCTATACCAACATATCTTAGGAATCATTTTGCATAATTATCCAAATGCTATTACCTGTCGAGCTGTATTTAATCAGTGCACGACAAGCTATGCGAACGGACATCTTCGGCAGACACACTTAATTGATCTTTCTTCAAACATTTCAACTTTTAAGCACGTAATCAGCCTAGATCATTGTTAGCGCTTTGACCGAATGCGATTTTTTGCTACCATTTCTTTTATACTGGCAGCTCAAAATATGTTAAATAAATGCCGCATAACCCAAAATATGATAAATGCCGCACAACTGATGTTGTATAAGTAGAAGGCGGTAGATGTGTGTATTCTAAAGTTGAAGAGCGTGGATTTAATTAACCTGATATTTTACGTGTTGGATAATTAACGAATGTTTATTAGATTTTGCTCTGTGGTCGTACATAATCAGTACAT
This sequence comes from Tropilaelaps mercedesae, assembly GCA_002081605.1. Taxonomy (NCBI): domain Eukaryota; kingdom Metazoa; phylum Arthropoda; class Arachnida; order Mesostigmata; family Laelapidae; genus Tropilaelaps; species Tropilaelaps mercedesae. Next base: position 5,332 of record MNPL01001164.1, on the reverse strand, counting down.
CTTGTATCTCGTTTACATGCCGTGATTGTTGAGAAGATTCTCCCAAACGACTCTTACGAGGCCACCATACCCAAACAACATCACTAAAGCTCTGCCTTCTCCCAGCATTTTGCTAGGGTGGAGCCATGTCTGGGTGAGCCGACATCTCAATAAAGTGAAGAAGCTAATGTGTTCTTATGCCAGTTTCCTCTCCTGCCTTGTAGACAATTTACATGTCATTGCAATTCACAATGCTCCTTCCGAACTCGTGTCAAATGTATAGATACATAAATCAATTAACCATACAGCCAAGTAGCGTTCCCATAAAGCAGCTATGTCAGGTAACTGATATTTCATAGGTGACCCACGAATCAGTCTACATTATCAAATAGGCCCAAAACGAGAAGTTAATGTAATTAGTCGGATAACATCATGCCCTGGTGCCATTCAGGCCAATTCTGACAGTATAAACAACAGCCGGCTCATCACATACGCTGTCAAGAAAGTTCAACGATTTCAAACAACAGGTGCCAATACAAACACATATGTGTATATTTCCGTCTTACGAAGTAATGCAAAAAGTGCTATCGTGGACATTAAATGTTGGTCAGCCTTAAAAAGAATGTGTATGTATGTACGTATCTGTATAAATGTATGTAAACGCAATGCAACATTTATAATGCTTCACTTATTTTGTCAATAAATTAACCAATCCAGGACATTCGTGAAGGACGAGAAAGAAGTAGAAAAATTTTTAATCGCCGCAAATCTGTGGACTGCATCTTGGGCTGTATGAAGAACATAGCGCAGATGGTTCATTTGCTGCCTGACAGATTATGTTAGATATTTTAGCGTTCACCTTATCCAGGTAGTGACGTTCAAGTCACTGACGCATAGAAGCGGCGCTAATAAGCAGTCACAGAAACGATTGGTAAGCAAAGAATTCTTCATGCACGGTATGGTGAATTATAGCTTTTTTCTACTCGTATTTTAAAAAAATTTCCTAATACTGCTCCGGTATCACTTAAGGATTGTTGGATAAGCCCCGATTTCATCAAAATTGATATACGAATGGATACAATTGTCTGCGTAAGTTACGTCAATTTGTTTACAAAATATGCATACATTTTTGGTTTGTGTGACAAGAAAGAGCAAACAAAACAATGGTGGAAATATTGGGATATTGTAACAACGCTGTAAACGACCGACCCAAATTGACAGGAGTAAACGTTAATACAGTTATGAGGTATGTTACGCGACAAATGAGTCTGTGTATCGCATTTTCGTTTCGGGGCAGAGGTTTTTTTAAAAACCATGAAGAATATCGTTTTCGTATTTACATCCATTACACATTTAACAAAATCTGAATATGTAACTTCTCTCTGTAGAATCGAACAGCTAAAAATTACCTAGTAATGAAAAGTACTGTCTAAACACCTGCTTCTATCAAGATAGGACACCTTCGATGCTCTATAGAAACATAAATCTGGTAAGATAATTTCTGGTCTTGTTGTTATATTCATTTTAATTATTATCCGAAGATTTCGAAACGATATAACGAACTCACGCCCTACTGCTGATTGATATCAGATCCAGCCGTGGTGGTCTTTTTAGATAATAATAATAATAATAGGATTATCTTCGTTTTCGGAAGCAGCAAAGAGGCCATTAGCTGTTTACATCTACAGGTGCGTTATCAGCTTACTGTTGTTTTTACTAAAGTGCTATTTAAGGCAGGCATTCTCTTTACATAGAGAGTGTACACAGTGACTAAAGTTGACCATGCTGTATGGCAATTGTATCGTTTTACGTATCAGGTACTCTTCGAAATTTTCCCGCCTTCATATTCGGATGTTTATCTTGAACATTAGCGTGGAAAAATAACGACCTTCCAGACTTGCAATAAAGTTATGACTGAAAGTTCTGGTTGGAAAACCTCAGTTGTTTTTTTACAAGGAACTCCCAAAAGACCAGTTTGTACGCTTCTTTAGAAGTATTATGACCTGCGCAAAATCAAAGTAACAAAAGTTTTCAACATTGTAGAAGTTCTGTAATCGGTATCTATTGTATGAACGCGCTCAAACTGGCACTGATATTCAACACCTTTTTTGCAATATCCGCTCAAAGAAAAGCTGCTGTCAGGGATAAAAACATCTAGGTAGTCTAACTTGATACCAATCATTGTTTTTCTACCGTTTACGCTTGCGGGTTAGTTTCTGGCTAATGTTCGAGCACATTGAATATATTATCATTTTTAGTGCACCGTGTTCGCAGTGGATGCGCATCCAGATGCAATTGTACATATTTAACATAAATATGTTCCGAGCGTGTGTCAAGCGGAACGCCTATGGACTAACACGTTCAAAAGCTTCAGCTAAGAAAAAAATGTTTATGACCGATACATGTGTCCCTTCGATCTCATCTGATAAACCAGAATTCCACCTAAAGCGGTGCGAATGCATATTAGAGATTTGCTTTAAGGGTTAGAGGTTATGTTTTCAACACATTAATGCGTGTCTATACTCTGATGCTAGCCCTTTTATTTCACCGGTGGAATCTATAGTATTATTACAATGCATGTAGAAACATCCACTCGGCATCCAACATCTGCCGCTACTCCATGCGTAGGTCATATGTGCATCCATCAGGTGCGTTGTATCCCGTACCACAGTTTTATTCTAGAAGCTGAACAGTGTGGTTACGATTTTTGCATATTTAATCTACTGCAACATCATCTACTTTCAGCAGATTGCAGCGATAGCCGCTGATATTTTATTAAAGCAACGATAAGTCTCACACGATCTTGCGCGAGCTGCTCGTCAAGCCTTTATAAGCGAAATGCTTTAAATGTTTCCTAAATGTACGCAGAATTTAGAATATAAACTGTAAAATGATTAATCATTAACAATCTCCTTTTTTGAATTAGCACCTAATTTTGTGGTGCTTGTTCGATCTTCGCCAAGCATTCTTTCTAACTTTGCGTATTAATGATGCTATTTTATCCGCGTAATGTTTATCGTGCAACCAAATAACTATATATTCAATATATACCGTTTCTTCTTCGCTGCACTTTTGATGGTTCCCCATTAGGCATATCGCGTCGCAGAGGCATGTACCATCCCGAACACGGCCATATCTGGTAACTTTTGATCCTTTCATGGCACACCCTATCCCGTATTTTCCGTTGCTGCATATAATTCAAATGATGACAAAGCAAAATAGCAAAGTGCTTGTCTGCTATTTTGTGCATGCAGGTGTATCGATCTCATGCTGCAAATTATTCTATAGGGTGCCTTCCCTTTGCGCAAAAGTGATGTCTCTGGTTTATTGTCGTTAACGACAAATTCCCACTTGAGGCTCGATGTAGCGCAGGCGTCAGGGCCTTTCGCTCAAGCTGGTGAACTTCGTTAGGATGAGAGGATGACAAAAATGGATTTAATCGGGCTTTCATCGCAGAAAGTATTGCCCAAAGAGGGACCTAGGATGTTTGCGCATGGCATGGAGCAAAGCAAAGCTGTGACGGTCGCTAGAACTTCCGGAGGCGTCATTGTGTTACATTTTTCCTGTTGTCATTGACTCCACAACACAAATTGCTTGATGGTAGAAGGCCAAAATGGCCAAAACGACTATGATGAAGAGAAAACACATTAGCTTGTTCGAGCAGAAGTATTTTTAACATGATAATCGCTATAAAAGGTGGATATCGATATTATGAGCACGTCAGTGACTTGTGTAAGGTTACGTTCATTTCCTGTAGAATGTTAAGTTTTTTATGTGATGATAGGTGGCAACGATAGGATTATCAACAATTTCCAACAGCATCGCTGCTAGTCGTGCGTGCACATATAAACAAAAGGGATACGTTTACCTCAGATAACGTCGTTATAGCTAACAATATAATTTGCAGACTTGATTGACAAACACAATGCTAGAGCGGTATCTGTTTTTAGCACCATTACAATATATATATTCGAGACTACGACCTCATTGAATGACCGTGATTATTCTTGTAAATAACTTACGACAAAGATTCGTACGTTATCTGGTACCGCCCGCTTAATGGGTCGTAAGAGTCAGAACTGTTATATTAGAAGATTTGAACGATATGCTAAAAATTAATTGACAATTAAGCCTTCCTCTTTTGTTATTGTTACCAACGCAGTTGCAGCGTGGTCCCGATATGCGGGTATAATGGTATTTTGGACGTGTGGGTATCAGATGCAAGTTCGCGGGTATTCTAACGCTCGAAAATTCAAGCAAACTAAGAAGGGGTTAAACCACACCGCTCTCCACTTGGCAGCGACGTAATCTTGCTGATCTTAAAATCATCTTCTGACAGCTATCAGCCCAGCCGCCCTCACATTCTCTCCAATACCCACCTTTTGCAATTGGCTTGACGACCCGAACCTCGCAAATAACCGCGAGCACATAAAGCGCCATTGACAAACCAATGAGTACAAATTTGTTGACTTTGTTGCCCTTGTTCATATTGGTACAAAGGTCGAAACTTTCCCTCCACCTCGAAATGTTCGCATATCCGCATAGGTTAAATGAGTTTGTTGATCACCGAACAAAGGACCGTTCGTACTAAACGCTTGGTAAAATCGAAGAACGAGTTGCACATTGCTTGTTAGAGCACGCAAACATTATTCCAAATCCAGCGAATGCATGCGGAAGCGTTTAGCTTCTAGCAAAAATAATCCTGTGTGCACATGTATACTACCCGGAGTGCAGTGGCGGGCAAATATGTGCAATCTTCAGCAGTTGCATTTACAAACAGAGAGATGCAAGTTTCCTTTGAGCGGCCTCGAAAGCTCACACATACACACACAATGAAACAGGACTGCGCAAGTACTCAAAAGCATATGATATCACAAAGCACTGACGCGTTCCTCAGGTCACATTCGAACTGTAAACGCAGCTGCGCTTATCGGCGTACGTCCGCAGGAATTCGAACCCGCTCGCTTTACTTCAGACGTGAAAATAAACAAATGCTGTCCAGTAAAACAAATCCGAGCACCTTTCCGAATACAGGTCGTGTTGAGTCGCGCTGGGTAGTCTGCACATAGGTGGGTCCTCAACACCAACTGGTTACAACAAGCGAACACAACCATGGTCTGCCCTCTCCAGACTTGCTCTTTCCCTTTTTGTCCCACGCTGGCGCCATCTAACAAATGGTTCTGGAGGTAAACACTCATTGCCAACGGCGATAGTGTTGTCGTGTCCTTAGACCTCGGAATCAAGCAAGCGAACACCATATTTAGAAGCACATTCAAAATCCAGCATTAAGTACATTATTTTTGATACTAGAAACTTCTCTTTGATATATATATATATATATATATATATATAT
>MNPL01001163.1:0-24625 GCA_002081605.1 Tropilaelaps mercedesae | reverse complement strand
ATATATATATATATATATATATATTCACATGTGTGGCCCGCGTGTAAATTATGAGTGCTTCAAGAATGCTTGGGAGTGGTTCGGTGCATGGCTCAGCAATCTGAACTTTCGACAGTAGACTACCCATCCATTAGAAATCAGCAAAGAAAGACCGGAATAAAAATACAGACTTCGCTTAAGCAAGTCATAAACTTACCAGTTCGGACTTCATTGAATTAACGAATCCAGCCTAAGTTTGAGCGCCTCCCCCCATACCAACCAGTCTGGCTATAATTGATTCAGAAATCGGACGGTTGTTAGAGAATTTTTCTAGTTAGTGTCTAACACATCACTTATATTTAACTTGACCGGGGCGCTTGTGACGAATATAAAGGTATCAAAGCTAGTTAAAGGCGAAAATGACGACTACGTTTTCGTGTCGCGGGTGGTCTATAATAATAAGTGCCCGCAGGCATTTTCCATTTTTTACTCACTTAGCTCCTATTTAAATACACAGGACGTCCCATAGGTTTGGGAGAGCTTTAAGGAAACAACTGTGAAACGTCGTCGTATTATTTTGTATGCGTTCTCCTCGTTAGTGCGCTTTGCAGGACATGTTCAAATATATATATATATATATATATGCCATTACCAACCGCGCAGAAAAACAGGCCCAGGCCTGGATGCCAGCCGCGGCCTTATACATCTTCCGTTAATCATCAAGTGTACTAATCATGACGCATAATATAAACGGCGAGGAGCGTCAAGGTAGCGTAGGGGGGCCGACAAGGACGGCCAGTTTCGAAAAGCGGGTCGACGCCGGTCAAGTCCACCGCCGCTATCCGCACCATCATCCACACCATCAGCAGTGAATGTTCTCGAGGAGAAAGGCAATTATCGAGACGTCACGTCACTCAAAGTAGTCGGACACGGCCTAGCGTGTCGTTTTGCCTGTGTGGCCTCCTGATCCGGGGTAGCACGGTCCTGTGTCTGGCCGATGTTCTCTGCGCATTGTCTCGCAGCCTTGGCTGGCGCCGTGAAGCCGCAAAAATGTAGATCGACCCGGTCCATGTGAGGCTCGCGGTGGCCCATTTCCGCTCTGGGGACGGCCGAAAAAATTAGCTATCACCGGAGAAGGTCAGTCCGCTTAGCGACATTATAAGAGCCGTTGTCTACCGCGCATCGAGGCCTGAACAAGGGCCATTCACCAAAGGCATTGCGGACAATGCGTTAATTGTGCTGCGATTATTGAATGGGAAGGTTGGGACTGTGGGATGAGAACGGCACACAACAGATACGAAGCCAACAATATAGAAAGGGGCGTTGCCTCGTTGGTAGGCGGGATAACATGTGGCATTTGTCTAAACGACCTTCTTGGAAGAAAATTCATGTAAGACAATTCACTAGGAAATCTTCTAAGAGCATTGTTTAACGAGGAAATACGTTTAGGACAATGTTTTGACAAGGACATTTCCATAGGGCAATACTCTCACCGAAAAGAAATTGTTCAGGACCATTTTTCGACAAAAAAAAAAAACCTACCCGATTTTGCTGTAGTTTTTTTTTTTGCCTTATAACTGCGAGAAGCTCGTATCCGAGGAACAGCTCCGAGCTGTTCCGATGTGAGCGAACATGTTAGCGATGTTCCGTCGTTTGTTGAGTTCTGGGCGTTCCTACTTCTAACGACATTCACAGAACAACGCGTTTTGCGACATTCTCGTCGGATCCCGAGTCTCTCCTCCGTTGTATGTCGTAGTCAGACATTGCAATCGATCGTCGTCAAAGAACAATATTTTCGTGATGAAGTGTACAACATACTCGTAATGTACGCATGTATTTACTTGGTAATTTTTGTACTTACATGGCGTAATGGCGAGCGAACGCGATGAATACACCCGTTGAATCCATCACTCTACAGAAGGCTGTAGCTCTACATAATGAAGCTCTACATAATCTTGTTTGAGGTGAGGCGAATGGCTGTTGTGATATTGTCGATTACAACCCGAAAGCTGGGTCGTTCATGGCGCAAGTGGCGGGTCAAGGTCTCAAATCTCGTAAATAGTCTGCTACTACGAGGTGCCCATAGTATTAGTAACATAACTGACAACTATCTAGTGAAAAATAGTCATAATAGTAATAATATAATTGTGGTTAGTATCGAACGATAGAATTTGACAATGGCATATTATATTCTGGAATTCTCGAATAAACCACCCCCCAGATTGAGGATATATGAACGTTCGTTTCGAGAGTGTGCGCATCGCAGAGCTCGACAGCAGCAAAAGCGTCGTCGCTCAATGCCTTGTCCTGCCAGTGGTGCGCGTCCTCGTCTGAATCCGCATCCCAGCCGAGGTTGATTGCAAGGACAGACTCACGCCCGACAATCTAATTTCCAGCTGCTGATCCCGAAATCCCTCGGCGGCGGCGGCGGCGGCGGCGCTGTGAACAACAACAACAGGACTCATATCCGCTTAGCCGAAGGAACGATTCCTCTCCCACGGGACAACGAAAGCGGAGCGCCGAACACCTGCGTCGTTTTGGCGGCGTCATTTGAATGTTCGTTCCTCAAGCGAGAACCGCCAGTCTCGGCGTGCATCTGTGATCCGCCCCCGTTGAGGTGGCTGAAGACGTTTGTATGCCGGCTTGTCGCTGAGAGATTTGTGAGACAGACACTCGAAGCGAACGCTGATTCCTGGCCGACTTGTCAAAGCGCGAGGACTTTTGGCTGCAGGCACGCGGGACGAAGAGGCGCAGCACCAAGACGACGTCTAAAGAGCAGAAGACGACACCTCGTTTGTTGTAGGGCGGAGCCAGTGGTTGAAAGATCACCCGCTGGTGGCCGTCATTTCGGCAGAGTTTCAAATGCAATTAGAAAATGACACTACCGAAGTGAAACTTTTCGGGCCATGGTGTGAGCGTGAAGTGGCCCGTTTGTTATGCAAACGAACGGAGTTCGACTTCTGCCGCTGTCAAGGCCGTCGGAGGCTCTGCTGTTTCACGGCATGCGCACGCTAAATCACTCCGAGTGATTAAAATTGACAGAAACCTATCGAGAGGAAGAACAAGAAGTCACCCAGTCGTCTGTAACCCAAACCCGTCAACCAAAGGTCGTCGACGAAATCTTCGTGAACGGAAATAAATGACATGTTTTGTTAGTTAGTTGCTTTAGCGAAAGTCGCTCGATCGTTCTGCTGCCATGAAGTCCCGGGGACGCACCATCGAGGCACCAGACGCCATATTATCGCTTCCAACTCTCACTTGAACCTCGATCGGGCCCATTTAGGCCCCCGCCCAACGAGCTACGTCGCGGGAAGGATCAGCCGGGGGCGTCTCCGCTAGTCGCGAATGCCTCGCGCACAGAAGATACAGCCTAAAAGAACTCAATGTCTGAACAATTCTCGCAACCTACCCTGCCTGCCAGTCGGCTCATTATCTGAGGTGCGACGATATTCGCCAAGGACCGCACCCCCAGTCGCTGGCTAATCGTTTCGTCAAATGTCACTCCGAGTCCACTTCGTTCCGATTCTCGCCTAGGACTTTCTCGCTTCGCTCAGGTCGTTTATTCGACCTTCATCCATCGCCGTTTAACCGTTCTCCAGACGGCTAAATGTGTGCGTCGGTGACGCGTCGATCTTGTCGTATCATGGGCCTGATAATGATTTATTGATAAACGCTGTCCACCTACGCGAAGCGTCCGACTACGGAGAAGGCCCTCGGCTACACGGCCTAGCGAAGGCCAGCGCCCTCGGCCAGCCCCGTCGGCCTGCACAAGCGCAAAAACGACTGATATCGGATACAGATAACGGCTTCAAGAAGCTTTTTTTCAGGTTTCGCTATTGCCACGGCGTAAATATTTCTTACCAATTACTCCTTGAAAATCGGCAAAAATACGCGGAGGTGGACTGGGGACGAAGCTGAGAATCGACGAAGCAGCTACGACGGCATCGACTGACGGCGGCCCTGCGCAAGGTGGCCGCTTCGATGGCTAAGAAAATGCCCAAAAGTCGAGGCTGATTTCACGTAAAAGCTGCGAGAAACACACACACACACACACACACACACAGAGAGAGAGAAAGATTGTGTCGCCTCAATTTGGACGTGTGTGCTTTTCTGCAAACAACAATTCGCCATTGTTCGAGCGAGCGACCAACAAAGCGACCTGGTTCGACTGTCCAACACTAGATTTTGCCATAGCGCATAATGAAAAACATAGGTCCACAATATCGCAATGTTGACGGCCTGACTTCGGCATTTTTTCGTTCCGCCATTTCGCTCAGAACCGCATGGTCCAATGGCTAGTAGTATACGAGGCCGCGTGTCCTTGCTCATTTTCCATATTCACCAGCCGTCGCGGCGACAACAATCGCAACAAAACCATCAGGCGAGGACGACGCAAGACGACGACGACTTTGTTTGCCACAATCACGCGTTCGCTGGCTGGCGCCAAATCCAGTGCCGAACAAAGAGAACAGCAGCTCCGAATGGTGACGGCGACGCGGAACAAACACGGCACGGCCGGAGGCCCATATTTGGCTTCGTGAGCGCCGTACTCGCGGACTCTCCTGAGAAGGAAAGCGTTTAGGGGTTTTACCCCATTTGCCCCGCGAGAGGGGCATACCATCAAGCAAGCACCTTCGGCGTTTCGGTTCTTTGGCCTTTCCGCATCACCCCGACCTGCTGATGCCGAAGCCGGTCCCTCAGAACAACAACAACGCCATGAGCTGCTGATTGCCATGTGTCAGGTGGCCTCATGTCGTTCGATGGCTTTGTCTGCTGAATCTCATTATAAGCGTTTCGTTCTGCGAGCACGAAAATGGCGCGCCTGCGGCATTTTCGCGCATCAATTTCGTGCACTGCATGCATCCGCACGCAATCGGAGCGCGCGCGCGCATCAGGCACGCGCACGGAGAGAAGTCGAGACAAGGCGAACACAGGGAAAATTCAAGCTAACACCAACCGTCGAGCCATTGGACATTTTCGACTAGACCAAGGCCACGACCTTGGCTAGGCCGTTGCGGATGGGGAGTAAATACTGCTGAAGTTCGCCGACTCTGGCGGAACATGCCGCGTCGTCTGAGTGCAGCAGGATACTGACAGGACGCCAACAGGAACAAGTCCTCATCTGACGTACGGATTATAGATTGTTCCGGATATGCCGACGGGGGAAGAAGGAACCGAGGAGGAATTGATTGATCCTTCTTCTGATTTGGTGGCGATGTACAACGAGAAAAGCCATAATTACATGGAACTGTCTTCTTCCAGACATGTTGATTTGTGTCGATGTACTTCAAAATGGATTCTATTTTCTTTTCTAGCTGTCATGTCATCTCGAGGTCCACTCAAGCGAGTCATTTTTCAGTTTTTCGACTTCATGCTGGCGTGCGAGCCGATCAGAGATGGTTGTGCGGTTTTTCACTCTGAGTCTCTGACATCCCAGACGTACGTACGAAACAGGACGAGTGAGTCCGTCACGCCGGTCGGTGATGCCCCCGGGGTCGGCGACGCTTCTACGAGTTTGTGCGCGCCTTGGTTACGACCCTCGGACGCATATACAGAGACGCGAATAGAATTCACCCTTCACGCGCTTCCATCGCCTGGAAGGCCAGTCAGTCCTTAAGTTAGGACAATATCGTGGAAGTTGCCTGCCTCCATTTATCAGGGGGTGAGACAGAAAAAAGAGCCGCCTCTGCTGTTACCCTTTCGTTTTTCATACAACAAGAACAAATCAAATAGGAAAGTTGAAACGAACACCCAAGATCGATGTTAAGCGATTACTACATGCGCCCCTCAGCCTTCCGGATTCGAGTGCGATGCATTTAGCAATGTCTGGCCGGAACTTACAACGTAAATATCTGAAAATTTGCGCAACCCGGAGACCCAAAAAATACTCGAATTTTTCGGTGCTGTGCCTACCAGCAGGAATCTTTTACACACGCGTCCCTTTTTTTTTCGACACATTTCGTACAATTAGACTTCATCGAACAGCTACAAAAAAAGGTCCTCAAGTTCCTCAGGCCCCCAAACTTCACGGTCAGAGACCGCATGTAAGGACACGCCTATGGCGTGCCTGCATACTGAACCTGTCTGTCCCCTTGAAGGCCTTCAAGGTTTGCGGAGCCTTCGGCCACCCCGGACGCCTCAAACATCGTCTACATTTACCGTAATCTGAATACTTCCGCTTCCTCGGCCACTCCCTCACTCGGCGCCGAGTCGCTGTGCGCCCGTTCTCCTGCGATGTCACTCCGATCTGTCTTCTTAACTGCAAGGAGGGACCCTCAGCGTCGTCCTTTAGAGCGGCCTCCACTTCTGCGAGCGTTCTTTGGGGGGGTCGGCGGAGCTGAAGTGTACGCGTACACAGAAAAATAGCCACCACTCCTCCCGGCGGCGTGGCCTCGTGAGGGACCTCGGCGCCGAGGAACTGAATAGGACGAACTCATGGCGTAGGCAGACGTTGTACTTGGCCTCCCGGCCGGTCAGGTCAAGCCGACGTGTGCAGGACGCCCCCACGTGTGCCGCACGCGACAAACGGCGCTCGGCGCGTGGATCAGCGTTTGGCGTTTCGCTGCTCGTAGACGAAAAGTCCGTTAGTTCAGTCCGCGTTCGTTGACATCTTCTGTAGATGAGGTCCAGAGAAGGGCGGCGGCGGCGGCGGCGGCTGTGGCCGCCAGCCGCGCCCCCACACTTATGGACCTGAAATGTGTCATAAGGGGGATGGGGTTACGGGTCAGTGGGGAACGATTGTCTAGAATCGCGCACAACAACTGATCGCATCTGTGGAAAAATCTCCAGCACAAACTTTCGTCCTTGGACGGAAATTATTCTCTTCATTATCCCTCTTGAGTAAATCCAAGGATCAGAGTCCGTTACGGTACGCCAGGGGATTCGGTTGTGTGGAATCGGATATCCGACGTCGTGGCCGATGCCTCTGTCTCTGAAATATGTCTCTGAAAACCTGTTCAGGCCGTAGTGAACTTCAACCGTTGGAGACGTGAACCCCTGAGCCGGCAAAAATGGTTGCGGGCCTCCTCCGGTACCGGCCTTGACCCAAACGGCTTTATTTTGCACCACCAACGGAACAGCGTCAAGCACGAGCGCATCATCGTACAAATGCAGAACCCCCGAAAAAGCCCCCGGGGTGGTGCGATCTGGCTTCTAGAGTTTGCCGAAGTCGGTCTTCGGCAATGGAAGCATGTAATTTTCGTCGTGCCGAGTGCCTCTGATCTCTGATCGGCCTAGCTACCATGGCAACCCCGCTGTTACATCATGCGCCGCTCCGATATTGACGTTGGCCCGGAAGCGTCACGGATTCGCCCGACGTCGAATCAAAAAACGTCCCAGCCGCGATGATGGGAGTTCGCTTTATCCCGGCGATTAGAGAAATCTGTCTGACGCTACCGGACCGCCTCCCCCAGAATCGAGAAAGATGCTCATCAACGGCGACGACGCGCAGAATCGATCGGGTTCCGCCACTGTAGAGGGGTGACCTTGCAAGACGACAAAAAAAGCGCCACTTTCAAGGGACGTTATGAAGCATAAACCGTACGCGTCTAGGTCCTAGCCGTTGTTGGAAATCGGTGGGGGAACCTCTGCCAGATGCTGGTAAGGCCCTCACGCGGTCCTAGGGCCTGCGCACGTACCTTAACAGGCTGTTGGACCGTGGAGTCATGCGCGGTCTCCAGAGAATGCGCCGCTCTTCAAGAAGCGCTCAGAACCTTAAGACAAGGTCACATTACCGGGATTGATGATGACGAGTTTATTAACTAGACCCTTACGCAACTTAGACGCCGTGAAGCAATTTTTTCCCAGAGAGACAACCACTGTAGCAATCGTAGTGTCAGCTTGGATGGGCCTACTTGCCCTCTAGTCATGGCCTGTTCGCGCTTGCGGTTTCGTATGTCCTTCATGCACCTGTCAAAGGCTGGCAATCAAAGCCTTTCTGCATTTGAATGCTGCTGGGGAACGCGGACGTAATCCTGGCCTCCTACAAAGTGGCCATAGGGCGCGCGTTATTGTCGTTCTCTTGGCTACTTCCGAAACGAAAGAGCTGAAGCTGCTGCTGCTGCTGCTGCTGCTGCTGCTGCCAACAACACTTCGGTGCCCCTCGTAACGACCGGGCCACTGTTAACGGGCCTTGTTGGCTCGCACATCCGCGCCGCTCTCTTCACGGGCAGTTTAGCTCTTCCCGCCGCTCAGCGATCATTGCCGCTGGAAGTCGGTGATCTTCGCGATTGGCTCGTTCCGACGACGCCTAATGGGTGACAAATGGAGAAATCGAAAATAGAAACAGACGAAGGCGCTTCGGAGAAGAGAAAGAGCGTCGAGGAAACGCCTTGGCGGTGGCCCCCCTGCGTTGGCGGATGTGGCCCAGGAGGCGGCGCAGAGGGACGGAGGGGCAAGGAGACTTCCGGAAGATGGAGGAAAGCCTTCGGCCATGTGGTGGAATTGAGAGTCGGCATTATAGCTCAGCTTAAGTCGATAGGAGGTCATTTGGTGAGGCGGCCTTTATAGGTCGTGCCGTTTTGTCGCCATATTGGATGTAGCCAGCCGATGGGCCCGCGTCACTTTCTCGAGATTTCGCCGTTGAGACCGAACCGAGGTCATCGTTCGTTGTTTTTGTCGAACGCAAGTACGAACAGGTAGTAGCTGGGTGCCGCGGCGTCGCTATTTTCTATTAGAATATATCGAAAAAGGAAGATGGATCAACTTGCTCATCGAATCGAGTGCCACCGATCTGGAGCCTATTAAGGCCGAAAGTTCGTTCGTCCTTGAGCGAGCTTAACAGCCGCTTCCCACGGTCGGAGTTAGGTGAAGTGAAGTGGACCTCCTCACTTCCTGATTCTTGCATTCGTTTTCCGTGTCACCTTCTGTTGCGTGACCAGTGAGCCGTCATCTACACGTTCGACGCGTCCCAACTGTTCTATGCCGCGTATGCCTCGATCCTGGGCACTGTGAGTGGCTTTTTTTTCTACCTAATTGACCCGACGTTCGGTGTCACGATATTTCTTCTACCCGCAAACATGGCTCAGCTGGACGAAACGCGGCCCGTACACGTAATGCGTATCGACGCGGGGCCTCTGCTCGTGTAAATTTGTTCTGCGCCTCGCGCGCTTCGAGGGCCAGCGCCACGCGTGCGTAGGAAGCTCGGCCAGTTGGGTGACACGTAACTCCGCTTGAATGAACGTCCGAATCTAACATTTTTACCTCGACAAGCGTTCTACTGAAAAGGTGGAGCATGCGGATTTTTGTGGTGAGTTGCCGACAAGCTCAATGAAAGGGCGCCTGAGTGGAGACACGCCCTGACCTGGCACAGGGCAAAAATCTAGTCCTAACAGGCTATGTTGTGTTTGCGGACGTCCCCGTATGCAATTAGCTGTGACCTGAAACCTTCACTTCACTTGAATCGATACGAATTGCGATGTTTCAATTTTGGTCGACGTTGTAGGTGATTCTCTACTGCTATATTGCGCCGCACGTAGAATTTCTTGACAATGTATGCCGACATCTGAGTCTGCTGTTTCGCCGCTTGGCCTCCATAGGCATTGCGGCCAGCTTGACCTGATTGACCTTGAGGGACCTCGTTCACCCGCACTTAGGCCCTGTATGAATCTGTTTCTGATTTGAGTTCGGTCTGTGCGCGGCTGAAGAGCTGGACCAATTTGTTACAACTGTGATTCTAAATGTTAGACTATCAAAGGTTCGCACTGGTTTCGCAGATGTCAACTGTGCGTAGTTTGTGTCCAAAAACCAGCTTGTTGTTGTCTGGCGTTCGCTATTGTTCATAATGATGGCGCCAACAGCAACAGTCTAAGGCCGATGACATATACACATCGATGAGGACCCTCTCGTTCTCAAGTGTCAACTTCATCTTTGTGAAGTGTTGACCGTATCCTCCAGAGTCGATCGATCTCGTTTACATCTCCGAAGCGGTACGCAACGCTGTTCCGTTTCCCTAGGTGCGAGAATCCCCGTTGTCTATGCCTAGGCAGAAGTTTTGGAATTTTCAAGTCCGAACGTCTAACATTCTTCTTGTTTGCGGCCTGTCTAGGGCCTACCACTTGAATGGCTGACACGAGCCTGTCGTATAACAGGCCAAGCCGGTCGAACTGCGTCATGGTTTCCGACGCAAAGCCTGGCGACATTTCTTCCCCTGGCGACATTTCTCCCCCTGGCGACATTTTGACGGTGAACGACCCTTCGAACGTCAAACGTCAAGACGCTGATGACGTGGGGACGCGATTTTCTGTTGCATCCAGACCCAACTGTTCTCCCGCCAGTTGCGCTGGTACAAAGTGTCGCCTGGTGGTAAGGCACGGAATTCGTGACACACAACTCGCACTGGCTTAGAGGACAGTCGAGTCGGGGACTAACCTATGGTCGAGGACGTTCCCTTGTTACTGGAGCCACTGCTGCACTACCAGGCCGAGTGAGGATCTGCTTTCGAAAAGTAGCTGCACTTCGGCACGGCGCTGAGTAGAAGTCGGGGCATTATTATCCTGCAAGCCGTTGTCCTACAGCGCGTATTCGATACGTGCATATGGCCGAACTGCGCACGGTGTGATTAGTGAATGCAAAACTTGTGCCGAGTTGCGGTGTGCGGCCTACGCGACGCAATCGGTGATGCACTTCAAAACACTCGAGTTTCGCGGGGTTTTTACACATTTCGTTCCGTAGTCAAATGGCCGTGGACTTTTCGTGCTACTTCCAGTCTTGCTTCGTAGCAAAATGAGAACAGAAAAAATTTTTATATACATTTTTTTTTATTTTTTATTTTTTTCGATTTTTATATAAATTTCCCACTGAAAAAACGATTGTTCTTCCTCTCAGGCAGGTATGTATTGCGGGTGACTGTGATCCGGCTTCGAAAATGAAGTTCCACTCAAAGGCCATCCAGCAATTTTCTTGTCGCTAGAAAAGGCTGAACTTCTTTCAATACGCCGCACTCATCATACTGACCATCGACCAAAGCCAGCACAGACGAACAACGAAACTCATCCGAACATTTCCCAAGACGTAACAAAGCTCAGTGCGAAACTCAGGCCTTCTTCGTCCTTAATAGTCTGCTCAAACTAAAAAACTCTCGCCTGGCACCGAGATGCCTCCCACGGTGCCATCGACAACGTGAACAAACACGCTGAGCCCACAAATATTGATCTCTACCGCACCTATTAACTCTCAATAAACTGGCATTAATGAATCGTAGCGATCCGTCTGGTTAGGTTAAGCCTATACAAACACAAACAAACACCTCGTTACGTGTACATCCCCCACACTTTCTGAGTGCAGTCCTTAATGGGCCTCCGCCTGCACTGTTAATTAGACCCATTAAAACTGCGCTATTTCCTGGGTATATTTATCCAGTAGGTTCATGATTACTATTTAGTTATGTTATCGTCATTTGATGAGAAACCAAAAAGAAATATTTATTTTCGGTTTTATAAAAGCGACCTTCTGCATCTGATCATATCATTTTCATTGGTGGCCATCGATCATCTAATACCGTTGTTCATGTGATGCTCATATTTAGCAGGTACATGAAATTTTGCATATTCAGTATTCTCCGTTGAAGCTGTGGTATGAAGAGTTTGCCCCAGCTACTCGAAGTCCCTCAGGCAATACACGTCGCGTGTACTCTATGCGAATTAATGGAATACGTTCTGTCGAGCTTATTTGCATCGCATTATTATATATATATATATATATATATATATAGCACCTGCCAAAAAGTCTGTCTCGCTGTGTAAAGATAACGGCCCAATGTCTTCTGAGGTATGTGAAACTCAAACCTCATCTCATTATACTGCGAGAGCGTTTCTTCCATTCGGCCCGCACATCCGTCCTTCATAAGCATTTTTCATGCACAGGAACAAGCTCAATTCCAATTGAGCACACCCATTTTACATTTCATCGTGCGTAGCATACGTACATATATGCACATATATATATATATATATATATATATATATACGTAGCAGATGTGAAAAGGAGTTAGTTTAATACACAACAAAGTCGACTAACATGTTCGATGCTTTAGCTTCGTTGCCGAAATGCTAGGACAAACGCTGTTCAATTGGTTTCCCTGTTGAGTACTTAGAAACTCGCTATCTTGTGCAAACTTGCGGCCACTTTTTCTAGTTCGTTTACAGAATTCGTGGGGCCCACAATCGATAGCAACAAATGAGCAAGTCATGAAGTGGTTTCGGAGGAAGTTCAATGTCCTAACGCCGTTAGTAATCGGAAAGCAAGGACCTCAATTTTAATTATGTAGCGTCTAACGATACAATTTGAAAATAAGGTTACATGCTCGACCTCATGAGACGATTGTCTTGGTGTGAAGCATAGTAACATTCTCTATTCCTACGACTGGTTACTTCAATATAAATAACACAACCTTACCCCCTCAGGTGCGAGCCAGAAGAAAAATAACGCGCCATTTCTATTGCCTGATCTTCTTTGATGCTCGGATCTGCTAGAATTGAAAAAACGACTGACGACCTTTGTCAGACAGCGTATCCATATCCTATTCTACCTGCCACAGACCGAATTGCCCACCACACCTAACGCGCATGCGTTTAAACGCCACCACCGTCTTCTTACCTCGCTAAATCGACGCGTGTCATCTCACTGAGAAACACGCGTAAACAAAACAAACAGGGTCAATATCGTTGAGCTTCGTCCCCTCGACGCCGGATGGCGCTGCTCGACATTCGTCCCGCTGAGGCGTATAGGCAGGACGTCTGGGTTATGCGAATGCGTCTAGCCTAAAACGGAAAGGTTCCGTTAACGATTCGCATGGCCCCCCAGGCGATATCGCTTCCATGTGTCGTGTGCCACCGCTCGTAATTGCGATCTCATCGTACAGGGGTCGACTTATTCGTTTAATCGTCTCATGCCGTTCGTGATGCCACTGGTCCGGCTGGAACATGGCTACGTTGTCGGCCGATACCGACCGGCGAATGTAGAGAACGATTCCTGCGCGGACGCATCGCTAATGCTGGGCAGTCTGCTGAAAGCGGCCAAACGGGAAAGTGTCCGTTTGTATGGACGAAACCTAACCTCAGCCGAATGAGCGTTCACCGCAAGACGCTTGTGGAACCCACCGATATAGGATTGGTCCTAGCGAGCGATAGAGAGGACTGTCACACCCCAGCTGGCCGCTACGCAGCGGCGCCATTGATGCATTGATGCGTTCGGCCCAATGGTAGAAACAAACGAACAGATGTTTCGATAGACTGGTAAAATGAACGCCCGACTGCGTCCGACGGAGCAAGTCGGCCGAGAGGTTCCCGCAAGGCTGACCGGCGGCCGCATCCTTTGCACGCCATGCAGCAGGTGGTCTCATAACAGAACTACGACCACTGAATGCGCTGATGAGTCCGGGCCCAGATGTCGCCTGAGCAACAGATCACCCAGGACACACACACCCACACACACACACACACACACACATACGACATAAACGAAACGCCGTTTTCCACTTGGCAGACCTTTGGCCGACGGGATCGCACTTGCATGAGGGGAACCCCGGGCGAGGGGCGTCCTCTGATGTATTCTATCTATTTAAGACGATTCCTGGGTTCTGTTTGCGTCTAGGCTAACAACGCGGAGCTCCCGGACGTGCTTCTAGAAAACCGTGGCCATCGAGAGGCTTCGTTCCAAAGCGGATGAGCTCCACGAGGCAGGTGAGGTTTCACCTCGTAATCTGTTCCAGTTGGCCGCTAATGACCTCATAGGCCTGTCAGTAGCTGTGGCAAGCGTCAATGTTTGGACACGCACTGGTGCCGCGTACGATCGGAACGATATCTCAACGGCCTGAGATATCGCGAAGATCCTTTCGTATCCGAACTCTACCGACGAAGAATGCGCTTCACCCTGTAGATATATCCATCGCCTAGTCCCCATCTACCGTGGCGCTTCAATTGAACGATCCTATGCTATAGGAAGCTGTTGTTGGATAGCGCAGACGCTGGCGGGTCCTGCGGACGGCGCCAATTTAGCAGAACCAAATGTACTTGCTACTACCATTAATAAAGAAGATCCATGCCGACGGGTGAAGATCAATAGAAGGTGCGTCTTGGTGTGGTGTAGACACGCCTTCGGCGTGGGAGTCACGCCCTCCCAGCCAAAGACAATACCGCGAAGCCACAAAAAATCTACTGCCACCAACAGGATTCAAACTACGAATGGACGTCTATGAAACCAACCAGGCCGACCACCCTGGCGAAGTTTTGCATGATCCACCTGAATGCTCATGTCAAATTATGAGAACAAATAGCGAGTGAGACACTACAGAAATAATTAATCGAATAAATCGAATAACACGTTAAAAAACAAACACAAATTACAAGCTGAAACTCGCTGGGTTTCAACACCGAGCGACTGTTGGACACGGTCAGATGAACTCGTGCGGCCTTCAGGGAGCAATAGCAAATCGATGGCCTTGCTGGCCTTCCCAATTACAACGTCGATTTTTCGACCCAAAGTCAGAACTGGCTGTCGCCTTTCAGTGACCTTCAAATGATATTCGATCTGTACAACGACGGATTGTCGGTGAATTTCACCGTTCGTTTTGCGTGTCCGTCACGCAGTTCCGTCAAAACTTCTACTTCGACGACTTGCCTCCAAGCCCGACATGTTTGCATGAATATATCGCCTGCATGTACGCTAATCTACCGCTGCTAATCTCCTAATTATTCAGCATAACGACCTTGCGGTGTCGTCTGAAAGGCGTCCTGCGCGTCCAGGTAAAATATAGCCAACAAGAGACTGGCTGGCCATGGAATTGTGTTGCGTGCAACGCTAACAAACAAAGGCTGTGATAAAAATTGCTCGTTACGCAGTCTGGCTAGCGGATAACGACGACAGCGCCTCATCGTGGAGGAGGGTGCCGCTGTCACGATAACGCTATGACAGGCCACTGCGATAAATACGTGGCTGACTCGGTTAGAGCAGTGGACGTCGAATCAGAATTGCTCTGATCTTGTTTACACATCTCTGTCGATTTGATCTGGCGCGAAGTCTGCGGATGGCGGGCAGCCGGGGGGTCGGTCAGAGTTGAATCCGTTGGCACGGTTTGCGCGACGATATTCTGAGGAGGATCTGAGGCGAAACTTCTACGTGCTGATGAGTTGTGCTTTTTTTTTTTTTTGTACGACGGGATTTGTACGAGGGGAGCTGATTCGAAGCTTGCGCGTCGGCGACAAACGCTTTGGACCTAGACGCGTACGTACTTCAGTGTGCTTGCGCCCTTAGTAAACAAGCGAACATTTCGCGATCCGCGTACTATTTACCCTGTTTGGCCTTAGACGACATCAAGGGATCGATGAAGACAAGACTTACTCGTAGAAGATTGGCATCCATCATTATTCAGTCGATTGAAGCGTTTCGCTCTCAGCGACAATTTGCGTCCCGGTAACGGCAGAGAACCGCGAAACGACCCAAAAACGTCCAGCGCGACTAACAGCAAATGCAACTACGCTAAACGCAGCGGATAATGAAAACGGCGGAAAATTGCGCCTAGATAACAACTCCAGGAAGCACTTCAAACATGATGACACCCAACCTCACTTCGCTTCGGAATGAATAAAGGAGTTCCCATGTCAACATAGATGGCACGGGAACTCCCCATGGGAACTTTGCAGGCCACCTATTTGCCATCATTCATCGACCTCACGCCATCATCGTGCTCGTAACTTCGACCAGAGTCAATCAACGTCGAGACGCGCAAGCCACTAATCGTAGTGAAAACAACGACGACTAATTACATTTCGTTAATCGATTTCACAGCGTTTGATTTAACAAAAAAAAAGCAGCCGTCGTCGCTCTTTAGCCGACGTGATTGAATTCTGTTTGCCATCGACGCCGGCCATCGTAGGAAGTTTTGAGCATTGCGGCTCCGTTTGGGCAAATATTTGCTCAACGACGATGCTTGATTTCGTTGAATGCAGACCTGACTTCATTACGCCGATGAGGTGCCGGTTGTATATTTGTCCAGCTGTGTCCGGTGACCTCTGAGATCGATCGATAGTCGTTCTGTGACGAAGAAATTCATATGTGCCGAAGTGGTGTGGTTGGCGCAAAAATGACTAGTTCCAATCTTGCTGAATGTTAGTCGAGTTATTACGAATTAGTATCGAACCTTTGCCGACTGTATCTTGATGGCATTCACTTGAAGGACGGCAGGACCCTGCCGGTCAGGTCAGTGGTCAGGACACGCCACACGGCCCATAAGAAGACCATTATGGAATTGAGGGGAAAAACCGATCAAGGTTAGCCTTGGCCGACTCGTATAGCCGAGACGAGCCAGCCTTACTCGCCTTAACGCCGCTAGACGCTCATACGCGGGTTTTCCTTTTTTTTTTGTTGTTTACCGGCGAATATATACGAGTCTCGCACGCCCCTTTATGGGGCATTAATGATATCGGTTCTGTGTAAAAAAAAGTGACAAAAAAATGTGATCAGCAGCGTCGTCGTACTTGACGAACTTCATGAGGAACTAGCTAATTTTCGAAGCTCATATCGGCGGGGACGGTACGACGAACACGAAAACAATTCGGTATGTTGGCGGCGTCTGTCCGCTGTTAGAACGCAGATACAGTTCTGAAAAATCCGTTTCATCAACGAGCAATTAAACATGCTCGTACATATTGTACGGACTTTTGCCTTTATTGACAGTCTGCCCATGAATAGCAGAGCATTCGTAGCGAATCAGCCCCTCATCCCCCGAAGACAGGAACCTTAAGACCGCTCAAATGAGGTCTTAGGACGGCTGGAAAACACACCTCTCGTCTTCCAGCCCAAATTCTTTCAGAGTCCTCCTCATTTCAGGCCCGGAACCGCTTCTGCATTACTTCGTCCACGTAGCCACAGAAGGCAAACGGGATATTGTCACCGGCAGGGCTCGAACTCGGGAATGTGACGGTTCTGGCGCGCCCAGATACTTCATGGCTGCTGCCCAGGCTGCTGACGCGGAATTCTCGACATCTACCGGGGGGGCTACCCTTAGTGCCGACGTCCGCGGCCCCCCGACGCGTCCTTCTGGACATGGGCAGATTTCGCTAGATTCGGAACAAACGCTGCCGCTCGGGTTTGGCTTGCTAGATTAATTTCTGTTCCTCACCTGAGTGGGCCGTCGTCCACACATGTCACTGAGCTATTTCAATTGTGGATAGCGCCATCGTGAACCTCGTGTCTACAATGGCGCGCAATTTCAAATGGGAGCCGGAAGTGTTTTATTTTTTTTTTGGTGGTGTTTTTCGTTCTTGATTTCGCACATTCTCTTGCGGAGAATCTAACGTGGTGATTTGTACATACCGAGGGAATTTCTGCTGCTCTCGTTGTTCGCTGTGCTAACGGTTTCACATGTGTGTCAGCCATGCTCGCACCGCGCAGGACTTGTGAGCCATCGAACGGCTCAGGATGAACGGCTGAGATGAAAAATCGTGGCGAATTTCGTTCAGAACTTCACCCAATTGCCGGTGCCCCGATGGGCAGCTGTCCCATCCGCACTCCGGGTTCCGCGATATCTTCCTCGATTCGTCACGATTTCTAGCGGATCATGGCGTAATGTATCTCCGAAAAACAGCCGCCGACGCTCAACGGAGGAGTCCAGTTCCCGACCTGACTGAAGTCCTAGTTCTTGGAGTAACGCAAAAACAGATTTTGCCACGGCTACGAAACGCTCTGAACCCGATCCTCATGTCGATAGTCTCAATGGACTCAGTCCATCCTCGTTCGCTACTCCGTGACCATATGACGGTTCCCAGCCGTTGATATCCGAGAGGCCGGCGCTGGCGGCCTGACCCGCGACAGGAAGAACTTCGCTGTCTGCTCGAATCGACGAATTGGGGTGTTACTTTGATCAAATTATCCATCCCATTGAGGGATCCGTGGGGACCCGAGAATGTCGAATCACCGCCGAGGGCTAGTCGAGGGTCCCCGTGTGTGTGGCGGCGTTCGGATGCTTTCTAGCTTTTCGTGCCCTCGGGAGGGCTTTGGTCCACAGGCTATTGGTTTTCCGATAAGCGCATTGCAGAGACACCACGGGGGTGTCGGGGGGGCGCGCTGTTGCAAATGAGGATACGACACGGGGGCGTCCGTATGGGCAGAAACGAAGCGACGGCGACGAAGTGGGGCCAGACGCATTCCTAGCGAGGTACAACATCGGCAGAAAACCGAACGTCGAAACACGGGGGCAACTCCTTCTCGGCACGAGGGGCACTTTTCTACCAGTCTCTTGCTCGTCGCTGCCGCCTTTCCAAGACACCGTTCGATGTATCGGATGGATATTGCCGATCCGCGTAAGAGCCATTCAAATCGCTATAAAGAACGGGGCCGCGCGAATGTGAGGCGAATGTATTATTTAATGCCGCGCAATATTTGCAGTCCAACGCTCACACCTCGCTAGGTCAGGCTGAGCGGCTAGAAAGACGCTAGGCCCCTGTGGTATTTTCCGGCGTTTCCTCTGCATATATAAGCAACGAATAGCGGAATCGAAACGGCATTGAGTTACTCTTGTCGTCTGGGTGTTCGTTCGCGGAGGGAAATTCGTATAGGGAAATGTGTGTGTGTGTGTGTGTGTGTGTGTGTGTGTGTGTGCGTGTGTGCGTGTGTGTGTGTGTGTGTGTGTGGTGTGTGTGCGTGTATAGGCATGAACCACTATTGACGGTCGAGAGCCGGTGGGGTAGAAGAAGTATGTAGGGAAAACGTGACTATGTAGGGAAACCGTGAATAAATCAACTCCCCAGGGCGCGTAATGGCGGTAGGGCCCTTGCCCTTTCGGTAGGCCGTAGGCCAGGACAGCGCAGTGAAAAGGCCAACGTAGGTATCGAAAGCTATCTCTCTTTGTAATAGAGTCAAAGTATGAAAACAAACTTGTGCCTTGAACGGTGGTCGGTCCGAAGATGAGAAGTTTGGTCTGGGTTGGGCCCGCGCGTCAGACGCTCAATTGCGCCACGACGTAGACAACTACCGAGATTTCGGCACTGAAGGCTTTCGCATGACCAGATCACCGGAAGTACTAAGTAAGTTGTGCTAAGTACATGCGGTTCTCACAGGTCACTCAACATTGGCACATTTTGCTTTTTTCCGATTTGATCCGCCACGCACGGAAGGACGTCCAATCTCCTTCGATATTTTCCCTACGACCTCACATTCTGCCTCGCAATTATCTGCGTATCTGGCGATTTACGCTTAACGCAGATCTGTCACGTATCCTTCGTGAGGCTGCCCGCGGCATAGACACGGCTCGCTCGGTACGAGTTCGTCAATCTCTGTCCGCTTTTTGCCGACTCGTTGAGGGCTAGCGACCTAGCTACTGAATGTCGCCTGTCTTCCTCCTCGTTCTTCACTAGCGTGGC
Organism: Tropilaelaps mercedesae; assembly: GCA_002081605.1. Taxonomy (NCBI): domain Eukaryota; kingdom Metazoa; phylum Arthropoda; class Arachnida; order Mesostigmata; family Laelapidae; genus Tropilaelaps; species Tropilaelaps mercedesae. Next base: position 5,291 of record MNPL01001163.1, on the reverse strand, counting down.
TGACGAACGTTGCGAAGACTTTCGTCGCATATCCGCTGGCCGCTGTTTCCGCGGTCGCCGGGTAGAAGTTCGATCGCTTGCATACGCAACGTTTCGAGTACCAACGTGAAATAGCGAAGGCGGTAGATTTCGCCGCAACTTTGCCTCCCCCTTTTTCGGAAAAAAACGCCGCATTGACTCCTTTGTGGCTTCGAACTCGTTGACCAGTTACAGGCGGGCTAAGGCCAACGTCCACTATTACGGAAGCGGCCCACCCGGTCCGAGGGTTTGGCCGCTTAGAGCACTGCGCGTTGGCATTGCCATTTTCAAGGGCTGCTCTAAGGCCGTTCTGGTAGTCTCTATGGGGAGCGGTGATAGTGCACCCCCCCTCGAAGGCAGGAACTTACCGATAGAACGAAAAGGGAACTTGATCAATAACCCGTTTCCTACTAGTCCACCCACGAGGTTTGGCTCTCCAACGGTCTCCGCCGTAGGAGTCTTAGGATACTTAGAGGCTATTCTTCACTGGTGGTGCTCGAGCACCACCAGTGAGGCGCTCCGCGTATACAGAGGGAGCCTCTTCCCTTGCCGGAAAGTTCGAATTTTCCAGCATCGGGCAGTGTCTCGGGATGTTCCTCTCCGTCGAGTAACAGTCGAGCGTACAGCTGATGAAGTAGATCATGGGGGCGATTGCCATCGGCAGTATTAAGACGCAATGACCTTCATTGTCCGCAGTTATCAAAGCTGTGCGTCTGAACGCCGCCATCGATGATGGGCAATCAATCCTATCAGTCGTACGAAAAAAGTCGCGCATGGCGCTGTACTCGAGCTTAGGCTATTTGCCAAGGCCATGTCAGCATTGTGGTAACGCCATAGAAGCTTCGGTCGTCGTTTTGTGACGCTAGGGATCAAACGAGGCCTATTCGATGAGCGTTTCCGTTCTCGTTCGGCCTTGAGCGCCAGGGACGCTAATGAACTCTGCTCGGTGGGTGAGTGCCGTTCTAAGGATGATTGAAAATGACACATCACTCAGTGAATATCAAGACAGACTGGCACAGATCTGCCCTGCTCGCGTTATTGCCGCCGCCATCTTTGTTGCTGGAGCCGCGCGCTGCTGTCGTCCGCCGAACGGTCGTGAGGGAGTGTTTGAACGTCTATGAAAACGTTTGCCACCGCAAGTTACACGCAGAGACGGCGGCAATCGGAAGTTCTGTCGTCGGCAACTCAATTGTTGCCCTAGAACAAGACGTCTGACTTGGCCTGCCCGACCCGAATCGACAAATCGTCCTAAGTAGTTAGACTTCGTTGAAGTCGATGCAAACTGCTTGTTGCAGAAGTATGACGCCTGGCACAACGCCTGTGGCACAACTAACTGCTGTCATGGCCTAGTCGCTACTGATATGGACAATGTCTCGAAGGGCATCTTTCAGGACACGTATTTGTTGAACTAGTGACCAGTAAGGCGAAGCTCCCCGCTCGATTCCCTGTCAGGGCGCAAGCGTACATCCGACTGATGAACGCATTGTCGCATTTTCCGTCCCTGCCACTGTATCGACGACGAATAGGACGCCGCACTAGAGATACGTTTCAGATCATTATACGGGGCGATCGGATCATAGACATTGCACGGGTGTAACGGGGATTAGCAGAAAAACGACAATGTATTTACCTAAGCTCTGGTAAATGAATAAATACATAGATAAACGTCCAACAGTGTGCAAGTAGTACGGAAGAGTGGCCGCCATCATGTAGCTCATTTCATTTCAAAATCGTTTCCTTGTGCTGCGTAACTATAACGTAGTCAAACTAGTTTCCGGAACTCCACATGCTCATGAAATCTCAGGACAAATGTCCATGTGTGACGCCCTTTTGTGACGCCCTGGTATTGCCTTTACTCGGAGTACTTGTACGACATACACATTCGCGTATACTGACCTTGATTTGACCTTGTCAGCGCACTGGACGCGGTTAACTTACTCAATCAACACGGACTGCATGCGGACAGACTCTGAGCGAATTCCAAGCTGACTGTCCTGCGGCGTTCATTCATATTTGTTCCGGCGCTCTCCTGTCCTGTCAGCGCGAATATTATTCTTGGCGACACTGTTCCGAGCAGTCGCGCGAGGACTACGGCGATCATCTCGGCGATCACCAGAGAATGTTTCTCCATAGTCATCTATGGCGAGAGAGTGCATTCACTACTGATCGGCCAGACGCGCTTGCTAGGCAGGCGTCCGTCCCCCTTCTGATCGGCCAAAGGCGGCCGCCCGGCCGGCCGAACTTTGACTCGACACTTACATGGTCGAGCAGGCCAAGTTGCTGTGCAATTCGTTCTCCCTCGTAGTTGCTGTTTGATTGCGAAGTTCCATGAATCGAACGTCGTCTCACGCGTAGATATGACGACATCCGCGCGTCTACCGCAACAGAAGGACACGCGTCGCAATATGGACGATTGCCTCGGCGTCTTGGCTATCTGGCGCTGGCAGGCCACTCGGCCTTGCAACAGGTGGCAATAGGCTGTCCCTGACAGCGATACGAGAGGACAGCCGTCAAGAACACCCGAGACGATTAGGCCACGTGCTAGGTAGGCCCGACATGGCAAAACTTCGCCGCGACGCCTAATGCCCATACGGCCTGATGAGAGCCTGTTGGGAACAGCTCATGCCGAATAGCGGTTCCATGACGGTTTGTGCTCCTTCATTTTAATGGCATGCGGCGCGCATCGCCAACAAGCGCATTTTTCTGAAGTGCGTTTTTCCAGTTCCTCGGCGAAGGGCAGGCGTCGTTCGCGAGAAATTCGGCGCGGCGTTCCGAAACGTCCCCTGGGACTCTGCTCGGCGAACGGGTTTGAATGTCACAGCAGACAGCGGCGGCGGGGGCGGCGGCGGGGGCGGCGGCGTCGAAACGGCAAGCGATTTCCCGACGTTCCTTCCCCCCGCATAGACCGATGTGATTAACGCAACAACTCCACTTTCGGTGAGCGACGACCGATGGCCGGAGGGTCCCCGTCGGGGTCGTTTGGACTCGTTTGGCTTCGCGTTACTTCTTCAGCTGCTCATTAAGACTACGAATACGCACCTCAGCCGAGTTTTACGCGGCGCGGCGTCGCCCGTCGGGGTGCTCCCGTAGCTGCTCGGCGATGTCTCCGAGCCCAATCGGTCCGACGCCCACGGCTTGGACAAATGCCATTAGCAGGCTGGCGCACACGGAGTCCTGCAAATGCCCCCTCCAGGTGGCCGGTGGGCTGAAGGCCCAACGGGTAGTTAGCTCCGTGTGACATTCCGCCCTTTACCCAGCACTTAGAGCTCACGTCGGTGGGACTTGAAATGGGCGCGCCATGGGCCGCCGACGCATGGGGCAACCGGGGACAACGCCCCGCCCGCTGGAAGGACAGTACGTAAGCCGTTCGTTTTGCCCCTCCTCGCGTTTCGCGCCTGTCAGATGTTCGCGGTAAAGGTGCTCGGGTTAGCAGGGACGCGAAAGAAAGGAAAAGTTCGACAATAACCGGCGCTCCTGGCGAACGAGAGAGGAAAAAGCACATCAGAAAATGGTCTTCTTTTTCTGCTGCTCTTAATGCCTCCCTCAACCCCCTCTTCGGTCGGCTTTGCCACCTGCGGGCGGACAAGGCCGAGAGGAGGAGCAGGAGGACGAGGAGGAGAACGAGGGGGACGTATTTTCGCGTCTTAGCTTTTATTCCGAATCAGCTGTGGTTGGTCCCAGGGAACAAGGACATCGTACGGTGAAATGGCTGCCACCCGCCTCCGGGCTAGCGACAGCGCGTAAGTACGTCACCGACGTTCAACGAGTTGGGAACGAGCAAAATGGCGCCAGCACAGAAAAGTACGTGGGGACGCGACGTGTCGGGTTTGTTTTTTGTTAGTTTTTCGCTTTGACCAACAACATAAATACACGAAACTAACAAGGGGCCCATAAATACGGTTCGTGCGGGAACGCCACCTGGCCGGCGAAAGACGATACCTAGGCGACGATCAGCCGTCGAATGCAAAGTAGGTTAGGTTAGTGTTTGCGATCCGCCTCCCACTGCTGGGCCGTCTGCCAGCGAGAATGCGGCAGAAAACGTTGCCAGCGGTGGCCAACATTGTTCACTTGTTAGTGCCGCCTCAACAATAAACATGCGAATTAACAGCCTGGCCAGCGTGTTTGGCTGAGTTGACCAAAGCGGGCCGCGTTGAACTTTACGCGTTGGCGTGAGCAGCAGCGTCGGGAGCAGAGACGGAAGTGCGGATGCGTTCAGCATCGCGAAAGTGGGACAGAAGCGGCCGAAAGGTATGAACTGAGGATGTGCAGTCGAGTGCCGGATGACTTCGGCGCTCGGAAAGGACATTCGGTGCCATCTGAAAGAGTTCAACTTGAAATCAATGTTCAAGGCAGCGAAGAAATTGTGCTCGCTAGTTAGTTGTTTTCTGCTCCGAATCGCCGAATACGACCTCCTCTTGGCCTCAGACGAGAGTCAGGACGCAGACGGTCATCCGAAGCTGATTGAAATACTCCAGGACGGTCTATGGCGAGGTCATCGGATACAAATGCAACAGGCGCATCTCGTGTTCAATGAAACTCCCCACAGACATGGCCGGTTACGTAGAAAAGGTGAGAAACATTTTTTTTCCGAACGATGAATTTCCGCCGAAGCTCTAAACGAAGCCTTGACAAGTCAGACACTCAAATAATTCTTGTTTTTCTCGTGCGTCTCTGTCAGAAGAAATAACGCCAACGAAATTAGCAGGGAACGCCTCGAATCGAGCTCTAACAGTATTTCGCTGAGCTCGAGTGGAACTCACGTCGGCAGCAGGAACAAGAACAATTTCGAAAACGCCAATTACCTACGTTGTTTACAGACGCTGAAATATAATCAAGAATTTACGACGAGCGGGAATGTCGGCTTGATCACGCTAACTTGTACGTCTTTCTGCAAACACAGGTCGACAAGGCCGCCGAGCAGCACTAACGTACAATTGGGATCGATTTCTATAGCTAGATGTTGGACTAGATGAACGAGTACTCAAGAAACTCATCGATTTGAAACTCTATCTGTGTTTGGCGTATTCGTGCGACGCAGGCCATGAAGGTCATTGCGGCGGCCCGAGTCGTCCAGCTCGCCTGAGACGCCGTACCTCGGAACAACAATTACCAATCACGTCGACGGGGTGTTTGCGTTTCTCAGACGAGCTCGACTCGAAATGCTACTTCGTCCACACTTCAGCGCTGCCATCTCATCGTGATAAAACACAGGCTCATTGGCTTCCGGCGGCTAAGAGTTATTATTTACGACGTTGTCCTATATCCTCTCGTAC
>MNPL01001162.1:0-19678 GCA_002081605.1 Tropilaelaps mercedesae | reverse complement strand
TATATATATATATATATATATATATATATATTTAGTAATAATTAGTGATACTGCGCTTTACAAAGGTGCCTTAATTTTCATAAATAAAAAATGGATGGCACTATCCTTCGAAAATTGCTGACATGTACTAGAAACCAACGATTTGTTTCATAACTGTGTGATTACTGAAAATCTTTTCAAATGATATAAAAACGAACATCCTCAAGTTTTCAGATACATTTTTTACCACCTCAACGGACCTTCAGTGAATCTTGCAGGTAAAGTCGTTCGCCGATACAACTCATCCGGCTCTACCTGACTAGGTTGTCCTCGTCCTCGTTGTGTACTCGTTCACTACGGGGTATCTACCTGCGCCTAAACGTTCGGGGAACAGCAACTCGGGCACTTAGTCGTTAATGTCGCGTCCTTTTCGGCTTATTAAGTGCGAGGTCGGACGAAACCAACATCGACTCCAGTCGTAGGCCAGCCATATGGCGGCATACATTGAATTTTGGTGTTGCGCGTAACGAGATGCACCTAAAAAAATGTGCAAATACATGGTTTCCAGAAACATACGAACGAGCATTCCTGGAATCTCGTTATATCCCCTGTAATGTCAAGTCATTCCGGTCGCATGAAGCCGCACTGGACGTTCGCACCTTCCAGCTCTGTTACGCTTCTTTTTTGTCAACCAACACTGATGTTTGGATATATACTCCGCATAGTTTGTATCATACATCATCATCAAAGCATAGCCTGTCCTGCAAGACTTACGTTGACCGAAGTCAACGAGAAAAATAAAGAATGAGTCTAGACTTCGAATTGAGGGAGACAGCCAGCCGATGCGAAAAATCGTTACAATTTGATGAATTCATCTTTTGGTGTTTGCTAAAGAAACACTAGTTTTTTTTAGATCTGGTGTTCCAATTACTTACAAATGAATCGCCTATATGTTATAAAATGGCTGAGAAAATAGCATAATTATTAAACTTTATGAAGAGAATATCATTCGAATATGTATTTATTTCGCGCAATCCAGTAACATCTCAGACGACTATTAAAACACCAAATTAAAAAAATTTCTGAAAACATGTCTGAATTAGTCGAGGTTTTTGGTAAGATTCATAATAATATCCGTAAAAGCCTGCTTGTTACTGGGTACTACGATAAAGTTGCAGCTAATCATGAAGAGCATAAAATGACAACGGTAGCCTCAATTAAGGCAGAAAATTCCCAATTACCTGAATTTCATTGAAACAACTTATTTAAAGTTATATTCTAGCCCTTCTACTTGCCGATATGACCATTGCGGGGCGCCGCATGGCTTTAGGACTATCCTAATATTTCATCTTTTCCTAGGAAAACAAGACAAGGACGAATATCTACAGCCCTAAGCAGGTCTCCTCGATTTACAATTAAATTTCGCAGACTTTCAATAAGATGGACATTGAACACTAGCTCACGATTAGCCTTAAAGAGATTTAAAACGGACGTATTTGTATAAGTCAGCCGCAGTAACTAAGAAGTTTGGCTGTAACGGGACCAATGCACTAACACGGCTATCGTATTTCTTCAATCCAGAAAGTTGGAACAAAAATAACTGAGAAATTCCTTCAAAACACCACTTCCAAAATAATGAAATGAACTAATATCATGAATCCAAAAAGCAATCTCCGTTGGTCTTTCTGCTTAAAGAGTAAAAACATATGCTCCAAAAGTTCCCAACTAAAGATCGCTTCTTTTTTATAAACAAGGCGAAACACCGGAATATTCAAAATTTTGTAATTTCTTTCCAACGTGATCCATCAAATGAACAATTTATGAGTCATTATTTCTTGGTCGCACATACGTTGCCCACTAGGAATCGTTACGTGAGCTAGTAGTTGGCCAGCTCAATTTAAAGCGTAAACGGTACTGAGAATAATTTTATCCAAAACTCTCTCCCAAGCGTGCAGTGCCGCCTCGCAAATATTTTAGATAAGGGTGACAAAGCCCTTTTGATTCTGAAGCTCGTATTTTTGGTAAATTTGTAGATGGAACCGCACGTATGGCAGATGTCCTTATTGAGACATTCTGCACGATATTTCTGCCACGTGTTTTTTGTGTGGCGTGTTAGGTGAGTCGAGCGAAAGTTAGTGGTTATTCGTTATTTCAGAGGACGAGTTATATACAACGAAGAGAGTTAGATAATCAATTTTGTTTCACTGGAGAAAAACGAAGTAGTAGAATGCACCTAACAAAATGAAACACACTCTGTGCTTCGTTGCCAAAGGGTCGTTTACTATTCGCAAGTTGAGTTTGGAACACACGTCCGATATGTCTTTGTTTTAAATGCACCTGCAAAAACACCCAGCGAACGATTCGAGGTCCTCCCCTCTCGACGTTGTTATACGTCAGTCGCCTCACCGTAAAGCACCGAACCGATGGGTAGACTGCTTCAAATGTCCTGACCACGTCGAGGTGTTGGCTAAAAGTCTCATTGTTACAGCTGACGCTCCACTATGTGTCGCCAATAAAGAAGTTTTTTCTTAGAGCTGTTTTTTTAACGATCCTTGGCCAGTTCCTTAGAGACGGTCTTCCCGTGGGCAAAAGCTTTCTAAAGAACCCCATGCCTGATCCCGTTAGTTCGTAGTAGACTCAGCAGAGTTAAATAGACTTCCACACGCATACCCTCTCCTATATTCGTCCACTTTCTGCCACCGGATGCTGTAACGAACCTACCTATGGTTACCGTTAGGTCGTAATGACCAGTGCAGCTTTACCTGGCTGGACGTCGCTACGTTTCCAACAGTCAGAACGCGTCGGCCAAAGACTTGGCCCCAGGGCAATTTATTGCACATCAGACAGCTGCCTGACCCGTACAAACCCGAAGTTGAATTTCGGACGTCAGCATCAGCCCGGCCTGCGGCTCGCACACCTTCGCTAGCTAGAGCTCTCCTCGACACCGGCGTATTGCGGTCAGAGTCATCTGTGAGAGCAACTACATAACCAGAAGGCGAAGAAATATGTAGCCTGTCCATGTTTGCGATGAGAATATAAATGCATTTCGTAACTACGTTCTTATGGTTGAGATGCCAGACTGTATCGCTGATCGCACCTGTACGAAGCTTGTCTCCGACACTGATAGTGGGACCCAGTGGACGGAGTCAATTGGTGTGTTTATCGAAAAGATTCTTAATATAGTTATCCGTATCAATATCGAAATCCGTCACGTTGTGGCCACCCGTGCATATATCTGCATCCCCATACAGCAATGGAACCTTAAATACCGATCAACCCCCTGCGCCAGGAAGGAGGCTGGAGGAACAGCGCCTGAGTCTTCATAGTGGCGTCTTCCTACCTATCTGTTTGTTTGTGTGTGAACGTGATAGTTTGTGTGTGTGTGTGTGTGTGTGTGTATGTGCGTGATAAGATGGCTTTGTAGGAGAGAAAGCGCTTAAGTGTAAGGCAAGCACAAGTCTCTCTGTCTCTTTGTCGCTTTCTATGGCTCCCTCGATTGTGAACGGTCTCTGGGGGTTCGCGCAGTCGTTCGCGTGTTTTACGCAAGAAGGAAGCATTCGAAAGAGGCCACCGGCGACAGGCTCGATTGTAGCCCGATCCGACGGCGTTCACCCGGGTCGTCGGGCCTGGCGGACCCGATGGCTTCACCCGTCCCCAGGGAGCGGGGGTCACTCAGTGGTTTCCAGGCACCAATGCCCAAGTGGATTTTCTCTCGCGGCTGAACCGGCCTGGCAGCCGAAGCCGCTTAGCGCATAGATGCTCCGTAGAACCCTAACGCAATAGACAGAGAAGACATTTTTCTATGGCACGCGATACCCTGCGAGCCCGTTAGCTCGGACCAATCCGATGCGACCTATTCAATCCGCTTCCAACCCGCCCAACTTCATATCGTTCTCCACCGAATCGCTGGGCCCAGTGACACGCACAGGGCGGGCTGGTGGCCTTACCAATTTGGTAGAGCCATCGAACAAAAAGTTGTTGCTGTGCTCATGCGACAATAGCGGAACCCAGTGTTTAAAAGGTTTCTATATTTAGGGGCTGACAATGCACCGAGTAGAAACTATGAGCCACATCGACACCGTACGACTCATCAGATTGGTTGGACGGCTTTTACTGCCGCAACGATAAGATAAGCATTGCCATGATTTTCGCCAGCTGAGAGACTACTGTATGCAGTGTTCTCAATGCGCTGCTAGAGGGCAAAGACCTATGATTTCGTTGTCGATTCCAACGACGTTTCGTAAAGTCACGACGTATGAAAGTATAGACGATGGAAATGATGCGGTCTTTCGGTAACACGCATCATTAGATTTTAGAAATTTACATAACCCCTCTAAATTAAGCTATGTTTCGTCCGATAAGAAAAATCGTCAGGTTCATCTCGACTGGGTCAAATGGTTGCTGGTACCGAACATTAGTGATGAGACCGTCTGGCAGCAAAGTTTGCGGCGTCGTTATAATAAAGGAACACACTGCATCGGTACCCAAGGCGTTACAAGCACTGTCGAATGACATAATGGCATTCTGGTCCGCGAATGTTCTTAGAGTACTTTGAGGATTATCGGCGACATCTGCTGCTTGTCAGCCTGTCCCCTGCTAATAATGAAACCATTTTCGACCAGCCCAGATCTGCAAAGACTAGACAAGTTTTCAGTTTTCAGAAACTAATCGCTCCCTTGTCGATTCTCAGATTCTGGAAAAACGAATAAGTTATAATCGGACGCTTCCAGAGAAGTGTCAATTTAGCTTTCAGATTCGATGTAGATATTTGCAATAAACTTTCACTGCTGTGATGTGAGCGTCATGTTAACCGAGACGGAGACGTACCCAATAAGGTTTTACCGGGAATCGTCTACTGCTAGCAGCAGATCTTCATCAGTACTGTGTAGTACCCCTTTCTGCGTTCCGCTAGTATACAATATGGCTATTAAGACAGCCAGCAGAATTACTTGTCGATAACGGCTAAACTACACGTCAGCTTCGCAAGTCGATATCACATCAGGCACTGCTTTTTTGTTGTACTAAGGCCTCGTCAACGTTTATAGTCGCTATTAAAAATGATGGCACAGTTCTTTATGGAGTCTATCAGCAAGACATGACCCCTAGCAGTCAGACTTCGATGAGATGGATGAAGGCGGGCAAATCAGTTTAGTGTATTCGACTGTAAACGATTGAAACAATATATGTGAAACTGCTCGTAGTTATTCTCCTTTGCCTTTGTTAGTGCGATATCTCTAATTTTATCGGCAGAAAGTGACCAAGGCTCCATTGAACGCGCAATCTGGTAACACATGTGATAGACCTCGAGCCACGGTGAATTGAGCGCGCCGGCGATTTTGGCGCCGCATGGAAATCCTGCAGCAGCGACAAATTCCCTCGGCTTGATTGTTTTTCGCATAATATGTTCCAGTACACATTCCAGTTCATGCTAATGTGTTCCAGCGCATATTTCATGGAAAAGAAGGATGCCTTGCGTAATGTCGGACAATGCGGGGTCGCGGTGGCCTGCGGACAGAGTTCCCGGTGCCAATTTCTTTGCCCCGAATTCCAGCTGAAGCTCAATAGCTTACTGGAGTTGCTTGGGACGCGTAAATCAATACACGCCGTGTCGCTATATATGTCAACCTTTCGAATATGTAACAACACCGGGTTCGTGACGCGCTTGAGTTTACCGCGTCTCAGAAGAATTTGCGGGGACAGTCATACCGGAAGATTCCGACGCCAACAAAACGGACTCGAAATAGCTATGCAAAGTTCCCTCTAAGAACAGGGACCGTTCGCTGGATTCGCTGGATTGTTATTGACTGGCCGGTTAGATTTATTCCCCCAAGTTATCGATTTCAGGCAGTCATGAATAATTCTTCGCCCAAATTGTAAACTCACTTGTTAAATGGCCGATGGGTATCGGCTCCTTACGGTCGCATGTCAATCGCTACCAGATACCATAAAACTTGTGAGATTCTATCCGATATCCACAGACAGCCAAATTCTCAGTTTTGCCATTAAATGTGGGCCATTAAGATACGCAATGGATCTTCATGTCCAGTCTGATGAAGTCGTTTGACATCGTACTTCATAAAATTCAACAATCATAAAAATTCTGTCTGATGTCCGGCGCCTTCCTGACTGCCACGTTATTCACACTCGAGCGAATTGTCTACAGTCAAGGCGACTAATGATTGGTTATCGGATCGAACCTACATCTACTCCGATGAGATGAGCCCTCTTTCTCGACGAGACCAGGCCATACGAAAAGAACTCAAACCATTATTGATTCGATTTTTCATGTGATGAACTGAGCACATCCCAGAGCGCATCCACTTCAATGTGAGGGTCAGTGCGACGCCGTTCGAGCAGACCCACCCACTCTGGTTCACCGACGTTCGGACGTGTCAGGCGCTCGAAACTAAATCGCATCGCCAACGAAATGAGTGATTTTTCCCTTTAAGCTTGCTCTCATACGGTCACGTTTTCTCGGTTGCTGTCGCTATTGCAGCTACTTTTTCCTCATTACGGACTCCGTTGGCTGTGTGGCACCCGCTGCGCTCTTGACATTTGACACTTCGACGACACCGAAGACATCTGGAGCGAAGCAGCGAGAAAATACCCCTTTTTCTCAATTATAATCCAGTATTTTCCTAGAGACAGAGCTTGGCCAGAAGAAAAATCAAGACGCACCTGCCATCCGCATGAGGGTGACGATTCTAGGTATTTTAAACAAAAGAAGTGACTTCTTGATGCTCTTGAACTAGTGGTAATGCGCTAAAAAAGCCGTATAAATCCAAACGAGCTGACAAGATTATAAACAAACAAAAAAAACACACATAATCAGTGAGAGAAAAGTCACATAAGATAAATCTTTGGAGCTCAGACTTCTCGTTCTTCTTTAGTGTAGTGACACGTGGAATGACGCTGATACGTTATAGTGGCCTCGACGAACAAAGCGTGTTGCTTATTTACAATAATGCCACAACATAAAGTTTATTGTGGCTCGGTCAGCATTACAATGTGTTGTAAGTATTCCTGTACACGAAAGCCCACGCGAAAGGATTATGTTCATATCTGGATTTCATCCTTTCCTTTGGCTCAGTAAATGCTTATTTGGCCTAATTATTAGTACGATACGTAGCATACGGTACGTGTAAGGAGCTTTTAAGACTAATGTGGGTAGCATATACACGTACGTTTCATGTGGATGTTGAGTGACATATATATATATATATATACATATACTGAGCATAAGACACAGTTACAAAAAAATATATAAACAATATAAAAACCTGTCAGTTAACACCTTAGCGTGACGGGTTCACCGTGCAAACAAGCGAAAGCCCGCTGGTCTCACCTTCCAGTATTGAAACTCTCAATTTTTTCACAGATTTCCCGTTTTCTTTACTTACAGATTTCAAGCTAGTGTAGACCTAACCTACAACGAAACCTATTAGCAATCAAGTACACAATGCCGTTTAGTTCGGCTAGAGAGCGTAACCACATGATACCGAGGTCACATTCAATCATATCTCTTCGCCATTATCTTGGCACAGCCGTAAATTACAGGCTTTGTAGAACGCCGTAACATGTACTTACATGTCGAGAAGAGGCCAGAACAAAGGATCGACTTGAAGTGTGGACATAAGGGCAAGCCAGGCAGGAAACCCAGGCGAAATAGATGGCTCGAGTATTACACGGCTAGGCCAAGTCGACAGACAGCTAGGCTAACTAGGACGGGCCAGGAATACGACTCAAAGTGCAGGACGGCTTCGTCGTGAAATATAGGAGTGATTCCGGAAGTCGCCGAGAAATTTTCCTTGGCGATATAACGTCGCACATTTTACAGTGTCATAAGCCCTAAGACAGGAAGACTGCGTTACCCCTCTCTGGTCCAGGGTCAGGACGAACAAGCTAAATTGTAATTTAACACAACAGAAACGAAGCGAGACTATAAAATGATTGATCCTCGATGAGGAAATGGCGTTCAGTGGAGCCGCGATACCACCTTCATTGCAGTAGAAGACTCTCATATTCATCCAGAGGTAAGCATACCTCAGTGCTCGAACTGATGTTTGTCAAAGGTAAAGGCTCTGTAGATACGTTCTAGCTTCAACATAGTACACAAGCGATGTTCTATTAGGATTCTGACCGAAGTGACTTGCTCTGCGTGCGCGGTTTCTTTTTAATTCGTACATAGAACGGCCTTTCGCATATCTCATGGAGAGCGTCCATGCGAGATTGCTCGAGCCGCATTTCTCGAGCTGCACTTCGTTTGGGAAGGCCATTGAGCGCATGTCTGATGCTCTGAATTTGCACTGGTACCTACGCGTCCTGCGAGAGAGGTAACCTTAACTGTTAGGTCTCCCTAGGGAAAACTGTTCTGTTTTACATAGTGCCCGTTGCTGAGGCCGATATTGTCGATGAAGCACGCGCGCAGCGGGGTGGTACAACATGGACAACGCGCGGGGAACAAAGGACCAAAGGCTGAGAGCGTAGATGCGGTGATGGAATACCAATGTAAATGCTGCCGCTTGTGTTTGACCGGCGGCAGGTGGATAAAACTGGTTGGCGGGTCATAACAGTGAGTTGGCTTTTTCTGCATCTTCTTTCACGTCTTCGGTGTTCTATCCAGGGTTTGTCTGATTTTTCTGTCTCTGCTTCTGCTTTCTTTCTTCCCCCTGCTCCTTCTATTTATCCATTGTATATTTTCCGCTTTTACTTAGGACTTTCTCGTTCTTTTTTTTACTTGCAATCCTTCTCAGTTAAGTCAACGGGCAACGTGACTCGATAAACAAAAGGGCGACCGCCCGGGCGGGTCACGCCACCCGATGTTCTTGTTCGACTTAGCGTTCAAGTGCTGTCTGTATGGGAGATCACAGACAGAATGAAGCAGAGTGGCAACTCACCGACCGGGCTCCGACGGAAGGACTCTGAGGGGGATGGGAACCGGAGGCCAAACCCAGAGTCCTTTGCCCCTCTTGCCCTTGGCGGCTCCCGACGCCACAGAGCCACCACCAGAGGATACCCGAATGGAGTGTACCGCTCCTGGGAGAGATGGAGAGGAATAACCGAACAAACCACTCGCAATACTTCTCCTGCCGGTCAGGCACTCGGCGAATAACGGAGCTGGTACTCTCCTAGAGACCGCCCCCATCCACGTTTCCCACCTAACGTCCCCGTCTGTGACAAAACGACGTTGGCAGCCCGATCCGTGTTTAGAAAAGCAGACGATCAGGAGATAGTCGGAGGATCTGGGTAGGGAAAAACGCATAGAGGGTGAAACGTAGACCAACAAGGGCTGTCTCCAATGGCCAATGGCCAGCCGCCTTCCCTCTCAGATCCGGCTAGCTGGCGCTTGGCCCCGACGCATTTAGCATCCGGCGAACAGAAGCAGTGGAGGGGGCAGCAGTGTACGGATGTACGCGAACAACGTGACTCCGTAAAGGACTAGAGAGAAGATCTTGGGTAGGTAGCACACGCGGACGAGTAGAGGGGGCTAACGATAATAAGGAATTAGAAAAGGAGCAATGCCGGGTGGTCGGTCGGCCGGGCGGGATGCCATTGTACGAGTCCGCCCTTCCTTGTATACCACACCCGCACACGATGTTCGGCCATAGACGAAAAGGAGGCGATGCAGCTACTAGGCTACTATGTCTTTTATCTGTATCCGTGGTCAGTATGCTATGACAGAAAGAGCAGAGGCGTCGCGAATGGTATTCGTATACGGACGTATAAGAAGAGAGTAGCATGTTGATTTTAATTAATATTTATAGAGCACTCTGATAGTCCTATCACGGTTCGACCACGTAAGCATACACCGGTGTAGGTATCATGTTTTGTTCGTTTGCAATCTAATATGCTACATTTATTCTTGAATCGATGTAGAGGTTATTTGAAACAGAAAAAATATCATGCGACCTCCACAAGTAAGGTTATGCCATAGAGAAAATCTAATTCCGCAACATATATTGTGTGTATAGTTAAACAGTACAGAAATATACATATATGTATATATATATATATATATAAATTATTTAGGAGCCCTGATGTTTCATTCATCAGGGTTCCTAAAGGCTTCCATGCCATATTTGACTCGCGTTCCAAAATAATCTATAGCCATCAACCCTCTTCTTATTCGTTTGAACTCGGGACACCTGGGGAGATATCGGATATCAGAGTATTGCGTTTCAATAGGAACGGGTCACTTTCAGCATGCTTCTAAAGTAATAAGAAAGTTAAGGTGATTACTTTTAGCATTGCTGATAAAATGCGATGTCTCTGGACTAAGTGAAGAAAGGAACGCCATAGTTAGTACTTCTGATCGCATTGGGAAGCCAATGAAAGCCAACGCACGGGGAATTCGGAAGAGGCATTCGGGCCTTCGCGCAACCCGACAGGTAAGCCGGCGCCATATGGCGTCGCAGAACTGCAAAGAAGACAAATGAACCTTTTGAAGAGCGTTGTAAGGCATTTTGTCGTATTGCGTCCGATCCTGCAAAAAGCTATTGTTTCCATCAGGCGAAGAGTTGAAATAGACATTCGCCAGACAAGTATTCAAAGAACGCTTGACCGTAGTCTACAGATCGTGAAAGCGAAGATGTATGTCGCACACCGATTTGGGGACCACGGTCAAGCGTTTTCTAAACACTCGTCTAGCAGACGTCTAAATTAAATTCCTCGTTGGACGAAAACAATAGCTTTTCGTCGAATCGGACGCAAAACGATGACAAGCCTTGGAACGCGGGGCATTTTCATCGTTTTACCGAAATTTCGTTTTACCGATTTTTACCGAAGATGTTTGCATGGCTCGTAACTGAAAGGCGGCGAAGAAAAAAGCTTCCATATACAATACTTCCAACAATTAACATGGATTCACGAGCATACATAGCCATTGCCACATTTTCATTCTATGACGACGCGATAATGTTCAACTTTTTCTGCGGTCTAAGTGCAGTAAGCAGCCACTGGTATAATTTACCCACAGTCGGTATTCTTATGCGCAACCTTCAGTGGTCCTTCTGCGGTGCCGTAGAATGCGCCCGGCTTCTTCGAAGAGCTCTCTCAGCTTCTGCTTAGTAAAAAAAGATTAGTCAGGACACATTATTAACGAGTCCCATTATATCCTCCCATGACACATGTCCTTCAATCTTGCTGAGTTCCATTTGGTTTTTGACAAGTTAATGTACTTGTGCACTCAAGTGACGAATCATTTGAATGGCCCCCATCCGATGTAGGTCCGATGTGCCAAGCCCGGTGGCCTGGTGCATTCACGTGCGTCTTCCAGCGAAAAGAGACACGTAGATGCACGATTCCTACCGGCGCTGTTACACATCCACATTATCGACGTTTCTTTTACTAAGCAATGCAAAGCCGATACTGTAGACGTTGAACGTTGAGAGAGGGTCAGTTCTGAAAAAGGCTCGACGTACTTGCATGGCAGTCCACTGAACGTACTGTGCTTTAAAACGTCGCTGAAATCATGCCAGACCACGCCTTATATCATAAGGACTTACGGCCGTTACAACTAAATGTATCTTATTCTACGACAATAACATTGTGAGTGCGATCAAATATACACCAGATGTTCATATTGAAATGCAGCTATATAAATTCTGCTAATTCTGTCTCGCAAAGGGCAACTCAACGCAGAACCCCCTCTCTCTTTGTTGTACTCTAACGTGGGAGTACCTGAAGTAGTACAGTAGACCATATGTCTTACCCTTCTGTCCATCGATCGATACTGTGCACTGCGCATTGACCTATTTTACATCTACGTAGATGACCATACGGACCTGTTTGTTTGCGCGATGCTATGCTAGGTTATGTTGTTGATTCTCAGCGCCTCGTTTGCTCTCCTCTGTTCGAGAGGCTAGGCATTAGTTACACCGCTGCCATAAGCCAACGCGTCTGTTATAAATCATGGAATTACATATTCTCACAGCAATCTCCGTGATAAACTCGCGCCACACGTACTGAATATAAATGGCTTTAATAGCGACGCTACTCACTACCGTTGGCAGCATCGACGTACGTGGAAGAACGCCTAACAAGCGTCTAACATTGGAACGCACAGATGGCCGCTTAAATTTCACGCATAATTAACCGACAGCACTAAACTAGGGGTATCCTACTGGAAGCCTTGTTCTGTCCACTATGTTCTGTTATTGACCTCGCTGCTGTATTTTCACTTGGGCCGAATCACGGCTACATACTGCTAGCTCTCAATTAATTTAAATAGAAACATATTGAATACGCTTTTCATTTTCTCACACTCACACAAGTTGAACGATTGAACCAAGTGAACGGTATACGTGTTTGTTAATGCCGTTTCTCAAAGACAGAGCGGCAATAATAATAATAATAATAATAATAATAATAATAATAATAATAATAATAATAATAATAATAATAATACGCGGTCCGACACTCAATGACGGTGGCGCCATATGGACAGTTCGTTGAAGCTCAATTGAGCACAGTGATCAACACAAGCCTTTAGCATTTTGCTGAATATTCACTTTATTTATTTGCACATTTCGAATTTAGGTTGGCATTTCGTGCATTCCGCAGAGATCTACTTGAGTGGGTCATATCGCGTTGATGACAGAGTGTTCATCAGAGCGTTGAGGAAAATTACGGAATTCAGTCAAGTTCTTGACGCGCTACGCCAGATACCGGGTTGGGAATTGGTATATACATGTTCAACTGATAGTCAGACCGGTCAGACTTTCAACGCAAAGCTACGTGTGCCCCAGATTAACAAAAATCCTACTGACCCGGAACGCTGTTGCGGTTGAAGTTATTCGAGCTGTTTTAACCGAAAAAAATGTTTTTGCTTTTATCGCTAGGTTTAATTAAACATTATCACGATGACTACACTGCACAGCTCACAATGGTTAACATAAATTAGTGAGAAGCGTTGTCAGTAGCTCTCTATTTTGCCACTCTATCCGCATGTTTATGTTGCATGCTGACATGCATGTTGCATGTTGTACATGTTGAACTTAGGAAGAACTCATATCTCTTAATTCTTGCTTTCGAAATACAGGTCCTAATTGAAAAATAAATTAACTCAAACGACAGAAATTGAAAATATTCTTTCTCAAAAGGAAAATAAGAAGAAAAGATTGAAACGTGCAGACACCATTAAGTCTTTGAGTATGATTGGACTAATCTCTGAGTATGAGCCTGGATTTTAGCGGCACGAATGTGAGTTTTCTTGATAAAATGAATGCGCTCTAGAGAACGGACTTAATGTCAAGAAGTGAGCTATCGCATAACTGTGTGAATTCAACATCATTACGTTAGTACCACGTGTGGAGCGTAGAACTTGACGGGCTGTCCAGTAATCACAAACTACGGCTCCCGTTTCTGCAAGTACTTCTGCCAGAATCGATTCGCTTCCCAGGATGAGTCCACGCACATGTACGTACCTACGCATGGTGTTGCGTGTCGCATGCAGACAATGAGTTGCCCCACGGAAAAACTGTCTAAGAAAGAAAAATCGCCCTTTGGCATGACAGGGTCCTCTAAGTTGGGATCCCTTTTGATGGCTGTTTTACAAGGATGCAGAGTACAACACAAGACTGAATGCAAAGTGTATGTTTATGTACGTGTACATATGTGTGTGTGTATGTGCAATGGGTGCTGTAGATAGCCTTACGGGTGACCGGCAAAGCCTAGAAACACACACGCGTGAACGTAAAAATGACACGGACCATAGATTATGTTGTCTACTCTAACAAGCACCAAACGGTAATTGGTACCGGCGCAGCTTGTACCGCGTGATTAAGCTGTGGAGTAAAATGACAAACATAACACGGAGAACCCTACTCCAACCGGATTGCAGCACATCACTCAGCCCAGTCAATAGAGGGAGGATTAAATGTCAGAAGTACCGACACTCTGACGTCGTACGCAGAAGAATAGCTTAGTTGGCCTTGTCTTTGAACAGGATGATGCCTGGGCCTCATATAGATGAGATAAGTCTACGAAGCTCAAGCGGTCGAACTTATGTTCATTAGTATAATCTGAGTTCGGTAATGAAGACTGCCAGGTCCCGCTTTGAGGGATGATGACAACCACGAACAGTGAAGGAATCTATTAGTTGGAGTTTATAAGCGAAAATGTTTAAAACCCGGCGTTGAATACTTCTTCTTATATCACTTGCCTATGCCTAGCGATACAATGTTTTTATGCAGTCATGATGTTATTGTTTCTATTTTGGATAAAGGAAAACAGTACCAATCAACACGTATTTTACAAAAAATATCACGCCCATTAGCATTTGTAAAGCAAACCTAAATATGATCTCACACACACGTGTTAGTCCAGAATTGTAAACATCGTCTTACGATAAAATTAGTTGAATCGAAATCAGTTATTTTTCAAATTTAAACCATGCATTTAAACCATTTCCAACCATAAACTGAATAAATTGCTCTAATGTCAGTTTTCAAAATACAAATGAAAAATCTTGACCACACTAGATTTTGGAAATGTTTGAAAAACGACGTCATGTTTCATCTTCAACTCCTCCCCACCGCCTGCTTCATATTCCAACCACAAAAACAATGCAACCTTTTAGAGGAACTCACCGACCGCTAAGGACGACTAGTGTGCACTACATGCTTGCTTACGCACGAAAAAAAACGTAGATTTAATAATCGTATAGGATTACTGTTCGGGGTTTGTACGGCCAAAAATACCGCGGAGGTAGGGGGGGGCGGTGGGTCTAATGGATATCTCGAGATGGCAAAAAGCCGTACATTAACCGTTGTCGGTAATGGGGAACGAGGGGCGAAATACTGCACGCTGCATTAAGCACCCCCAGCTCATCAGATCATCCCGACGATTCATCAAACAACGCCACCACCCCTCGGTCGTGTGAACCCCCCAGACACCACCGGATGCACTCATCTCTTTGGGGTTTGGTCGATTCCATCGTTTCCCCATTAGGACACAGGCTTACCCTACATGCGGGACACAATCGGTCAGGCCTTCCTCATGGCGTTGCCTGGGAGCAGAGATGTTTTTCATCAGTAAGAGCATTCAGTAGAAATAAAGCAAATACATATGGACCTGTGAATATGATGATAGCACGAATATGTGTGAGCATGTTCGTATTTGGCGCCATGTGCAAGAGGTATATGCAGCGTTTATTGCGTATTTTGATTGGGAAAAAGGTGGGCAATTCAATAAAAATCAATTCAGTATACGTTGAGAAGCGTTTTCCTTTCTGTCGGTTTGAACACTTGGAACAGGCCTTTCTCCGGGAGCTTTTACTTGCTCACGCATTGTTTTGGTATAAACATGGCTCCATACGAAACACTACGCGTCATTACGTATCTGGGTCCCTTCATTGAAATGTGCATAAGCGATCACTCTTCGGAGCAATACATCTAGAATTTTGCTCGCTCATGTCCTCGGCCTATTAGCAGAAGGCTACTGTCCTTCATGCCCACATCTCACCGGTCGCCGAACGCCCACCCTCCAGCACCTGTCAGCAGCTTCCTCGCCTAGATCGGGGCATTTTGACGTCGCGGCTTCGACATTCGGATTCAACCGAGGTGAAACGTTATCGCGTACAGGTCGATTCAAATAGATTCAACAGAGGATTTCTCGTCGTGTCGAGGTACAACGGTTGGGCTAACGCAATGTCATGATTCTAAGCAGAAGGAGACCATAACGGTTAGGACTGTGTAGTTTCCCCGTTTATGATTTCGACTGTTTCACACAGAAGGAATAGCACACGGCTGTAAAGAGTTCGACAGAAGAGGTGCGATGGCTGGGGGCGAGATCGTTACCTCGCCTACACACGACGTGACTTGAGTTATAAAAATTTGGTATATGTCTAAAGTACAAAAGTTGATGAAAAGAAAAGGCATCGAAGTCGCCAGTCCAGAAGTAGTCCATCCGAAAACCCGGCGTCTATTACAGATGGGAACAGTATTCGTCGCCGGAATAACTCCATCAGTTAATCACGTATAGTGGAGACGATAACCTACGTCCTTCCATGATCAGAGGTGTCACGACTTGGTCGTACGGAAGCGAACTTTTGAGAAAGTTGGCTCACCCGAACTCGTAGTCGAGCGAGAAATGTGGGCGATACTCGATCTCATCGAATGCGATCATCGCAACCTCGAACTCGGCGAATTGGCGAATCACCAAACGATACTCCACAATGGCAGCAACTCTAAGCGTCATCGTTTTCTACCTCACAGTTTTACATAAACTGACACGCCTACCGGCGACGGGTTCCTTCGAAACGGATGCCACAGAAGAAAAAACCTAGCCGACTGACTAATTACGCCACCCATCCGCCCTGTCCATAGAGCCGCTATAAACTAATTAAATACCCCGTGCAAATTTCGAAGGCCAGCTGGCGTTTGGGGAACGGCAGACTTAATTTGGCTCACTGAGCGGTCTCAAGGTTAATTGAGTTGTCGTTGGTCGTACCCGTCGACAAGCATCGACCCTCGAACGTACGGCGAGGGCGAAACTTGACTCCACGTTGGGAGCTGGACACCAGACGGAGCTCATCCTCAGCTCGAACCGGCAAACGAGGGAGCTCCGGCTGGCAACCAGAACCGCCACTAAATTAAAATATGATAGAACGCCAGATGCGAGCGTGGACGTAAGCCTCTCACGGACCTGTCATCGCATATTGCTAGCCGGTCATATTCTCACTGATGTTTTTTGTGGAACTTTCTCTACCGTGAATTTCCTCCGACGTAGTCTGTCTGCCTGCACTGTGCGCCTACGCAGAGTTCAGCTGCACCCCCCTAATTTGTCGCTGCCGTTGTTAACGGTACTATGGGTGAGGGCGTGAAATATCACGTGACAGAGTGACATAGTGTTGCCCGTTTCCATTCATCATCGAGGAGCAAGGTCACAAGTGCGACTTGCGGTGGACGGAACAGACGCGTAGATACAGGCGCGTCTACCAGTAGACCCAGCGAATTAGTGTTGGCGACTACCAACGAAAAGGTTTGAGAGAAGCCTTTAAGGCACTGCGCTTTTGCGGCGCATTCTGGGTAGGTCAGGACGTTAAGCCGATAAAATCGTCGCAGGTGCGAATTTTAAGACGAGTTAGTCTTTGGCGATGATTACGAATCTCTACGTTTATTCGTTTTGTTTGATAGCGATGAAGTATGTCGCCTTCGGTTCGGTTGGCAAAACTAAGCCAACTTGATGATACATTGGCTTCTGGGAACCTTGCCTATTCATTGCTGCAATCGGACTGGCATCGGGATAATGACATTCGCCTTTAAGCTAACGAAGTACATTTTCCGAAGTACACTTCCCATCAGCGTCGGCGCTAGACGAAGTACGTAACAGTGGCGTCATGGACACCTAAGCGTGCCCTCAGATTTCTACGGACCCGTCAACTTACCCCTGCCGCCGTCGGCTGCTGTATGATGTTCGTTATGACAAGGATGGCAAAACGAGGAGAACGGCCAAAAAGTAGAACTCTGAAAAAAGCCGTTTTCTCAACGGTCATTGAACACTCAGCTGGACGCGACTGGTTCACCGGCTGATGGCTGACTGGTCGACGTTGAAATAATGGTAACGCTGAATTTGACGGCTTGACGTCTGCAAAGTAACAAGATCATTATCTGGAATGGCTTGTTGCCCGCTACACTCCGAACTAGCGGCTCTAGCCGGTGGACGGTCTTTGGACTCGAAGGGCGGCAGAAAGAGTGATAAAACCGTAGAACGCTGGCTTTAATGGTGAACATTTGATCCAGCCGGAATGAGCGCCAGGACTGGTAGTCGAGACGGAGAATGACGGGATTGGTGTGCGGTTCTACGCCGGTCGCGGCGCTGGGCGTATACTCTTTGACGTAATAAAACAACTACATTTTCGCCTGGAGCGATGAGAGGTTCGGGGTGGTTTTAGTGTGCTTTAGTCCGTCCGCTATTGGCCCGCACTTATGTAGACCATCGCAGATGGTCTGCAATGTGGGCTATATCGGACATGTACCTGACATTATGGGCACTTAGGTACCATCCAACTCCACGAAGACAAAAAGAGACAACAAGCACAGGGTGGCAGGGACAGGACTTTGCCAACGCGGCTGCAGGACAATCGGCTAGAAGTAAAGAAGAAACTAGAAATAAGAAAACTAAAGAAGAAATTGAACAACTACCAATGAGAATGCCTATCAGACGTTGCTTGTTTATTGCGTTGATTTTCCTGTCTTGTTTCGGCCGTATGGTCGGCCTTGACATGATGGTGGGATCACTCTATGTTAACCCAAGAAACCTAATGAATTATATAGACGATTCAGAGCTTTCCTACCGATGCCGCACGATATATGTGATAAAGCTCTTCGACTCTAATAGCCTTGCGGAGAGTAGCTGTTCTCGACAAGACCACTTGAATCGACCCAAATAGCCCACGAAGCGTGCGTTCGCACCCTTAGTGGTGTCTTTGGTTGCGGTGTATGTATGACCAGTTTGGTTTGGTCAGCGTTTTACGTTTCCTGAAGCCGCCCAAATCCTCTTGATTGTGTCAAACTGTCCTCATTCGGGGCTCGGAAGAGTAAAACCCAAAAAAGACTTTGTAAAGGCCAGCCCCCGTTCTGCACCAGTGCAGTATAGGTCCTCGGCTGCCAGCGGCACACTCGTGCAAAAAATAAATAACCAACACAGATTCATCGAATATTATCACAAGCTATGAATTGACCTTCCAGGTGCGGTGCACACGTTGATTAGAGCTGTCGTTCGTTGCAGTAATCACGACTCTCTGAAACCCGGGAATAGCATAGAATCATGCCTGAATACCCTAAATTAGGGCCTCTCGTATTGAAAATCATTTTTGGTAAATGTTACATTTTTTCTGATGAGTTGGTCGGGCTTTTTTCGCTTGCACCGATTCTGTTGTAGGAAATGCTCTTAGCAAGTTCGAGTTTGCGTTTCAAGTCGATGAAACAGCTTAGTCGAAGAACCTCTGAAGGAAAGTAATCGCCTGTCGCGTCTGCAGGGTGTCCCAGCAATTTTTGTCGCGTTTGAAAACACGTTAGCTTGAAGTGCACCAAACAATAATGCTCCGATGTCGCTCAGTGACTGCGTAAAGCTCAAAAATAATTTTGACAGCCCCTTGTGAGGTATGTGACTCTAGGTTTCCGGGCTCTATTTTCATGCCTCATGATTTTATGACAAGTCAGTTAAATTCACGTAAATTTCTTTTATTATTATTGTTATGAAAATTGAGATCTTTATTGCTGCGAACGGGCTATGAAGAGTTATGCACAAGTTATGGACGGGTTATGAAGGGGTTATCAAAGGCAACAAATATGATTGAATTCTGTATAGGCTGACAATGTCTCAAATTTGCTTGCAAGCGCTTATCAGGTAACTTATTTCATTATTTCTGTCGCGTCCGTAGGTCCCTAATGTCAAAACTGTTTAAGGCTTCTGTGAATATGCTTGCATAGTTACTAGTTGTATTCCAAAAAAATTGCCGTAGAAATTTTCGAAAACCGCGAAACCTAAAATTATGAATTCTACCGAATCGAACAGCTTCCGGATCTTCCCAAACACGAAGTTGGTATCGATATCTAAAAACTTGGAGGATCTATAAAAAATGTGACTTCGCTGTCGGATACTCCGTCAAAATTTGCGGAAATGACCCTCAAATATTCCTTGTTTGCGATTCCAAGTATATATATATATATATATATATATATATATATATATATGG